>CAUYRT010063975.1:0-14044 GCA_963574885.1 Lepilemur ruficaudatus | reverse complement strand
CACCCACTCACCCACCCACTCATCCATCCACCCATCCATGTATCTACAAATATTATTTGAGCACCTACTATTTGTTGAGTGGCCACCGAGGGCCAAACGCAGTGCTAGGCGCCGTGGATGACGCAGACTCTATCTCTGGCTTTCTGGGGCTGACAGTCTTCTGAAAACTGGCAAGACAAAGCCCAGATCATTTCCAAGATTAATGTTCCAGGCTAGGGGAGGCAGTTTAGCAGTGTGGTCAAAAGCCTGGGCTTTGAAATCTGACCTCTATCTGAATGGTTTCCCTCCCACAAACAGCTCTTAATCTTGAACAACTGACTTAACTTCCCTGAAATTCTTTCAATGAAAGGCTGTCATTTATGATTAAATGACACAACCATTATAAAGCACTTAGGAGGGCACACACAGCATATATTAAACTCTCCGTTCCTTTGTTTATCCTTCCATCTGTCCACTCTTTCAACAGATATTTTTTTGAGCACCTACCACGTGTCAGGCACTGTTCTAGGCACTGATGATATAGCAGCGAATAAGACAAGACAAAGTTCCTGCTCTCTAGAGCTTGCCTTGTACAGGTGAGAGATAGATAGTAAAATGTTTAATAAATAAGAATTTAAGGGAGCTCTAAGTTCCATGAGGAGGCTAAAACAAGATGATTTGAGAGTAAAGGGGGCAAGTTCTTTTTGAGTGATTGGGACGGGCTCCTAGAATAGGAGACATTCAAGCAGAAAAGGGAACGGTGAGGAGGGGACAGCAGGTGTAGATTGCAGAAGAGCGCGTTCCTGGGAGAGGACCCAGCGAGTGAGCCGCGGCAAGGGCCCGAGGCTGAAACAGGGTTGTAGCAATGGACGGCAGCCACCGTCATCGTGTTTGTGTGATCCCATTTCTTCGTCTAATTAGTAAGGGGCTTGATTTTGAGTTCACCAGACAGCCTGTACTCAGGGACCACTCCCTCCATCAGGGCACAGCACTTAGTCACACCCTCGCCCCGCCCAAACCCAGCAGGGTTTTTCCCCTTAGGAACATCTGGTGGTTGGGAAGATTTTAATCACCAGGGGAAAACAATAGAAAAAAAATCTTTTGTCTTGGAGTGAAAATGAAATAGAAATAGAAAAGAAGACATCTTAAAAGAGAGGGAGAAAAATGAAAAAAGTCGCAGCAATACTACAGCCCAGGAGACAAACCCACCCTGGGTCTTTGAGGGGAAGGCAGAGTATCCAACTAGTGTCTCCGTTATCTGCTTGCAATCTGGTTTTTATAACTTGCAGACGAGCCCCACAGCCTTCTGCGGGAAGCCCGCGGTACTCACGTCACTGTCACTCTGGCCGGATGCTAACGAGGGGATGATCAACTGTGATGCAGCCAGCCCCATCCTGTGCAGACCACATTACCTGGAAAGGAGCACTTAGGCCCCTCTGGTTTCCTTGGAAATGCCTGGTCTGTCTGTACTAGCGGCCCCGGCTCTTGAGAAATGCCTGCGCACGGCAGAGATTCGACAGCGAGACAATGCCTTTATTTTCAAACTGAAAGTTTACAGAATACCAAGTGAGCCTGCAAGATGGATGGGCATTCTCCAGAGGCTCACCTGGCCAGACGGGAAGGAAAACCAGGGCACCGTCAGGAACACGAAGGAGGCTGAAAGGGAGGCACAAACATACCCGATTGGATCAAGTTCCCGCAAACCCAGATGGGAGATTTCCCTGACTAAGGGTTATGTTCTCGGGCCTCAAAGGTGAGGGAAAAAAATTGATTAAAGATATTGTGTATATTTATATACTCTGTTGGCATTATAAACTGTGACACGTACGTTTTTTCAGACCATAAAAGGACAGCGTATATCAGCAGAGGTGCATGGATCTAAGGGTTATTCTAAGACTTCCAGGTTTGGGGATCCCATGAACTCTTGTGTCCTTTGGAGTCTGTAGGTTTATTTAGAGTGAGGCATGCCGGAGTTTTCAGCAGAGCTTCTTCCCGGATGAGTAACTTTTAAACCTCATTTTCCTTGTCTGTACTAGGTGAAGAATATTAGTGCCGACTTTGCAGGGTTATCGTGGGCATAAAAGAGGGGGATGTATGTTCAGTGCTGAACTGAGTGCCCCGCCTGTAGGAGGTACTGGAACACCGGGAGCAGTGGTAATGTAGCATATAAATGGTGAGTAAGAACGGAGCACAAACGCTAGAAAAAGCTCTTTGCTCACAGGGCTCAGTAAGTGTAGCTTTGTATGTCTAGACCCAGAAGAAAGTCCAGCTGGGCTAAAGGGTGCCGGATAAGTAAACCTTCCAAGGCCATCGGGGGAGTCGGCCAATCGAACCCATTTTCCACGTGACTCTTCTCACTCAAAGTTAACCAAGGTGGTGCTGTTCTGTTCAGTTCCAGAAACATCCACCCGCCCTTCACCTTCCCCTCAAACCTCTCTACTTTCTCCGATATGGAGTATTGAGAACGCCAGGCTGGGTCAGTCCCTGCTAATCAATACCCTGTCCTTTCTGTCAGCTCCCAGCCAAAGCCAAGAGGGGGGCACCAGAGGACACAGCCTCTGTGCCGGGGGGAGGGGAGATGAGGACCAATGTCTGTGGACCCTCTGAGGCTCACCAGAGGAAGTCACATGCTTAAGAGCACCGGGTCTGTGGTTTTTCATGACCTCACGCTGTCCCCCAGAAGCACACGCCAGCCAGCATCAGCAGGAACAGAGGCCAGGGACTTTTTCCTTCAAGGAGAGGAGACGATGGCATGGGCCGGAGTCCAAGAGCCCAAGGGACAGGGGGTGGAAGTTGGAAAGCCCAGAGCCTCCTTCACTAACTCCTGTGTGACCTCTATAAGTCCCCTTGTCCTCTCTGATCCTTAATTTACTCGTATGAAAAAGTGGAATAATTAGGAAAAATGATCTCCCAGTTCTGAAATTCAGTGAGTCTATGGGTCAGCTTCCATACCCAAGAGATGACGGGTTCTACTACAGCTATCCCGGTGGGAGTAAAAGCTAACCCTTTTAAGCATCTGCCTAGAGTTTATCATTTGATATTTCATATAATACCCACAACCACCCTATGAGGTTAATGTTATTAAAACCCGAACTCCTACTCTAGCCGATAGGACCCTTCTGATCTGGCCCCTCCTCCCTGTTTGACTTTATCTCCTGCCTCCCTTATGAAGCTCCAGCTGAAAACTTTCCAATCTCAGATTTGCCTGGGCCTTTCCTCTTGCTGGTCCCCTGCCTGTTGTATAATACAAACAACTGACTCTTTCCCATCCTTCTGTGGTCAGCGACAATGACACCTCCTCAGAGAGGACAACCTTGGCTTTGAATCTTTCCTTAGCATGTATCACTATCTACAATTACCTTGTTTATTTGTTTATGTGTTTACAGGAGGTATATTATTTGTGTCCTCCCCCTAGATTCTAAGCTCCATGAAGGCAGGGACCTTTTTTTTGCACAAAGCACAAGGAAGGTTTTCGGTAAAGTCTTGTTAACTTTTGAATGAATGAATGAATGAATGTCCACTTTGCAGATGAATAAACAGAGGCTCAGAGGGCTGATGAAATTTGCCAACAGTCACCAATCAGTAAGTACGACAGATCTAGGACTCGAACCCGGGGCCGCGTGACCTCCGTCTGGCTTGAGTCTGTAACCACTTGGCAACACTGCCCTTCAGCTCCAGGAACAGGTGACACTTCCCAGCAGTGAGATTCTGAACCGGCGGGAGTTCCCAGCCGGGGACATGCTCTAAGTGCCAACGTCTGAATGTCTGTGAGCGTTTCAAGTCATTTCACGGAAAGGCGACGTTAGCGGCACCATTAAAGCCTGCTGTTTCCCAGCCCGTCACTGCCATCCCTACCTATTAAAATAATAGTATGAAAAATAAGCAGCCTGTATGTACGATTTTATACAGCGTGTGTGTCGTTTCTCTTACCGTTTCCATGGCAGTGACGTTCTCAGCATAACTTCAGGTTTCTGCGTGATGGAAGGGAATGGGAGAAAATTGCCAAATGCAGGCTTTTCCTTTTCCGGATGCCCCACACCCCGGTGCTCAACAGCAGCCACACCCTGAAGCCAGGATAAAGGCTGCCCCTTAACCTACAACCTGCCATGGCTCCCCAGTGCCCAGAATATGAGGGCCATGGATCTTAGCAGGGCTGTAAGGCCTCTTCCTCTTCTACCCATTGTCGCTCTGCCATGTAGACCTGCCTGCAGGTGACCCCCGCCCTCATTTTGTAATGTTAGTGCTGGGCACGTGGGCAGCATAACTCCCTGGATGTTTTCCACCTCTCCACATCAGCTCACGCTGTTCAGGCTACCTGGGCCACCGTCCTTCCCCTCAGTTCTCTGCCGGGCCAACTGCTACTCCTTTTGCCAAGTTGTGGCTTAAGTGTGACCCTGCAGCCCGCTTCTTTCCCACCCATCCCTTCTCCTGGGTAAGATTCCTTTCCTCTCTGCTCCGTGGTCCCCTCAAGCATAGCGTTTATTCATGGTGTGGCCGCCCAGACTCCAAGCTGCTTGGGGGCAGGAACGGTGCCTCATTCAGTGTCTAACAGTGTGCCAGGAACATAGTATATGCTCAAGAAATGCTTGTGGAACCAAAGTAGAAAGAAAAATCAGATGGCCTGTGAGGCTGCCCAAGGGCATGGTGTCTGGGTGTATCTCATTCTTTGGGAATAAATATGAGGGTTTCAATCAGAGCTCTGGGCAGTGCTTGTCAATCTTGGCTGCACTTTAGAGTCACCCAGGGCGCTCTTAGAAATTCTGAAAGCCAGGTCACACCCCAAGTTAATGACACCAGACTCTCTGGGAGTGGGCCCAGGCATCATTGTTTTTTAAGGTCCCCCAGGTGGTTCCAATGTGCAGCCAGGACTGAGAGCCACTGCCCTCAAGGCTCCTATTCAGAGTCCCAAACATGACCGTGTGTGAATGTGCGGGGACCAGGGCCTCCTCAGGGGCTGAGTCCACCCCAAAGTCCAAGGACCCGGAGCCAGGACTGAGCCAAGATCCCTGAACCTGGTTAGAGTGGTAACAGCAGCATCTGACGTTGACCGAGCACCTTCCTGTGTGCTTGGCATGTGACTGGTGCCTTCCGTGAATCACGTGGCAATGCTCACTTTAACCTGCGAAGGTGGCGTTACTGAGACTCAGAGAGTGGTGAGATCGCCCTGGCTCTCATGCCCAGGCAATGGCAGAGACAGGATTTGAATCCAGGCACCTATATTCCAAACTCATGCTCTTGACCGTTTCTCCGATGTGGGCAGGGTGGGGCAGGAGGGAGGAACTGGAGATGTTACGAAAGCTGTCCCCTGTTCACCTGGGAAAAACCCCTCCACCCTACTGCAGAGAGCCTGAAGGTCCACCTGCCTTTGTCTGGTTGGGCCTGTGCATTTTCCTTCCTCTTGCTGCCCTGTCTCTCTCTCTCTCTGCTGGAGTCCCCTAATCAGAGCAGCCCAGTTGGGGCAGGGGGTGTCTGGTGATTGCACACTGCCCTCTGAGGCCATCACCTCAGCGGTTCCCAGGGCGTGAAGGAGGAGGGGCTTTGCCAGAAGCCCCCAGGATGCAGCAGCTCAGGCCTAGAGGACGAGTGCCAGTGTCCCCGACACGCCCCAGCACCGCCGTGGCATCTGAGCGGCGGCTCCTTGGCTGTGCTCTTGTTTTCCAGCCGATGTTTATTGCACACGTACTGAGTGTCACTTCCCATTCCCACAACAACCCTACAAAGCGAGTCACCTGCAAAACGGAAAGAACAAGAACATGACTCCGGGATCCAGGTTTGCTCCGTCTCAGCGAGGCTTTCCCTGACCAATGGGTTTCAAATCGCACCCCCTCCTTGTGCCGCCCCTGCCCCGTGGCTCCCTGTCCTCCTGTCCTGCTCTATGCCCTATGGCACAAAATGCCCAAATCCGTTCTGGAAGAAGGTCCATCAGCCTGGGAATGGCAATAGCCACCAAGCCATTAGTGCATTCAGAGCAAGAGCCATAAGCAAAAACAGTGGAGTTGATTGCAGAGATCGATCGTTTTAATCAGTATAGGTTAGGGGATGCTGTCATAACAAATAAACGTCACAACTTCAGTGGCTTCCTACAAGGGTCTGATTTTCACTCACAAATGTCCTGTGGGGTTTCAGCCTCTCTCCAGGGCAGCCGTCTTCCCTGCAGTGACACGGTGATCTATGTCACCTCCATCTCATCATTTTGTGATCTCTGCAGGTGGCTTTCTGGCCGCTGCTCTTGAACTCTCTCCAAATGCAAATGCCATGTTTCTGCTCGGAGTCTATTGGTTAGAAGTAGCCACACAGCCTCACTCTAACCACACGGGAAGCTGAGAAACGCACGGAGCATGTGGAATATTTCCCCTTCCACACACACAGATGACAGAAACACTCCCCAGCAATTAAGGCCATGACAGCAGAGCATCAGCCTTGCAGGGGGCAGCACCAAAAAGCCAACAGGATGCCTCTTAATGAAGGCTGGTGATTGGAATCCTGGGGACTCTTTAGTTTCTAGTCTATACTTGCCTGCGATATACCACCACAAAGCAGTCTGTCAAGGAGGCAGGACAGGGTATTGGAGATAGGGGGTCGATTATTGGTTAAATGACTAGCTCCATGCCAGGCGTAATCCACGTCCCTCATGACAGCCCTGATATCTTCTTGAAAGTTCTGCTTATTTTACAAACGAGGAAACAGACTTAGAGAAATGTAGTGACTTGTCTGAGGTTCGCATAGCTCATGCGTGGCACGGGTTGGAGGGTTCCCTGAATCCAAAGTCATGGTGTTTCCAACCACACCGGGTAGCTCGCCAGAGCCAAGACAGGCATCGCAAGACTTTTCTCTTTACTGGATGAAAATAATAATGATGATGTAAACGATGATGAAGATGATGGTGATGATGATGAAGTTGAAAGCAGCTTCATTAATTATTAATAAATGACTACATGCTGAAAAATCTGTAATCTCGTTAACTCCCCCAGGTTGTCCGGTGAGGCAGGTTCTACCATTGTTGCCATTTCACAGATGAGGAAACTGAGGCTCAGACAAGCAAAACAAAGAAATGTTCTCAAGATCACACAGCTGGTAAAGAGCACAGTTAAGACTTCAATGCAGAGTTGCCTGATGTCAAAGCCACTCCACCGTGCCAAACTGGGAGCAGTTCGGTTGGTTGTTTTGTCACCATGGCTCCAATCACCAAGTTTGACTCACCTGTTTTCTTTTAAACCAACCACTTCTTGTTTAGGCATTTTTCAGATGTCTTCATAACTTGCATCTTTTCTCAAAGCAATTTTCAATTCCTCTTAAAAAGGAATGAGAACAGTGTGGCCCGCCCCACCTGGGGTCCAGAAAAGAAACATGAACGCCCTGGTTGTATTCCCTGTAAAAAATACATCCCCACCTCGCTGTCCTTAACAAAAGACAGATGCTAATTAGAGTTTTCGCTAGCGTTCACAGGCTCAGTTTTAATTATACCAGATCTATCTGAATTTACTGTAGCCCTCTGATTAGCAGGGGAAGAAAATCAATAAGCATACCGAAAAATTTGGATGTGTTTTACGGCTAATTCCAATTTTATGTTATAATCATGTTTTAATGTGGGTCCTAATTACCATAATTAAGCTGCCTGTGACAGTGTTGGCTGGGACAGAAGCTGTTACTATTCTAAGATCACTTGTCAAAGGCTTTTCCCAGATTTTGGGTGCATTTTGCCATTTGGCTGGTTTGGGGTGCTGTGGGGGTGGGAAGAGCTTGCATGTGGCATGTGGACAAAGGTTTCTGGAACTCGGCCCTTCCCAGGAAAGCCTTGGATCCAAGGTTAAAGCTGGATCAGGCGCCATGGCTGTGTCACTCACTTGAGCCTTCCTCAAATATTTATTGAGCACTTACTATGTGCCAGGTGCTATGATGAGCACCAGGAACACAGGTGAGAGTTTTCATTCCATGGAGAGGAGTCAGCCATTAAATAACTAAGTACGTAAGTGGGAAATACCAGGTGATATGAGCATTGTCACAGTTGTATATACACCTGGCATGATGGAGCACTCTGGGAGGGCTTCCTTGAGGAAGCAAAGTCTTAGCTGAGACTTAGTTAAGTGTAAGGAGGCACACCTGGCCAAGGAAGCAGCACTTGTAAAGGCTTGAAAGGAGGCTGGTGTGGAGGGTTATGAAAATGGGACTGAGTGGGGCAGGGGGAACCTGGAGCCTAAGCAGGGACCAGGCCAGTGGGGTCCTATAGACCCCTTCATGAATGAATGCTCAATGCCAGGCCACTTCCGGCCCCAAACCTCTGAGATGCTGCCTTCCCTCCCCTTCCCTCCTTCCTTCCTTCCTCCCTCCCTCCCTCCCTTCCTTCCTCCCTCCCTCCCTTCCTTCTTTTCCCACCCCTCTTAATGTAGAACTAGTTCAACTTTCAATGTTACATGAACCTATCTTGAAAAACTCTCCATTAAGAATTACATCTACGAATGCAGTGATAAAAAAAAGAATATGTCTACAGCTGGTCCATTCCAAAAATGGAAGGAAACACTTTCTGAAACACCCCTTCCCACCTGTGTGTGTGTGTGTGTGTGTGTGTGTGTGTGTGTGTGTACGTGCGAGCCTCAAGCTCTCTATGGGAGAATAACTGTTTGAACACCTGGGTGCCACACACACACACACACACGCACACACACAGGGTTGTGGGTGATGGCTGCTGTTCCGTCTGGAGACAAATGAGATGCGTTGCTGAGGCAGGATGAGGGTGGATGAGGGAGGGGTAAGAGGTGAGAGGAGGGTGAGGCTCCTGCTTCGTGTACTCTTTTTTCTTTTAAATCCCCATCATGCTACGAAGGGGGCTAATTTATGCCTCAAATCAGTTCATTATATGTATTTGTATCCTTTTCCTGTCATTTGAAGGAACATTATGCAATTTAGAAAATTCATAGGGATGTTATTTTTTCATCAGAACACGAAGCTGCACCCCACGCGTGCTTTGTTGTTGAAAAAAGGGTCTCCTCACAGCAGTTTCTGGATATGCTGCAGGTGCAGCAACTGAATATAAGAAAATCTGGAAACCAGAAAGAGTCTTAGGAAATGAATAGGTGTAGTGACAGGGACGATTTTTACAACAGTGAAAGACATGTCACTAGCCTGGCTTATTGGTCTATTTTATTAGTAAAAAAAATCTGTGTTACTGTGAATGTTTTTTTTTTTTTTTAACCACCATCCAATTAGCTAAAAAAAGAAAAAACGAAAAACTCTATTGGATAAATTGATAAGTCACACTTTTCTAAAAATCCAAATTGCCTTTTGATTGGTTTTCTGGTAATTGCTATTGGGTTATCAGAAGCTTTCAGCACATTTTTTTCTCTTGTCAGACACAAAACAAAACCACAGAATGAAAGCAACCATTATAAGCAGTTTCAGATTTTTTAAAGCCAGTTATAATTAAAGGGTTTGTAGCTGCTGTTATTTTGCTTGGGTTGTTACCAACATGATCAATTTTGTGGGTCCTCCTAATAGGCCCCCCATCATCAGAACAAATGTTCATTTTTGGTGCATATAAGTCATAGGTCTTCGAGAAAAAAAAGTTTATGAATCAAATGAAACTAAATCCTTATTATACTCGGCATGAAAAGTGTCCCTTTTCTTATCAAATTTCTCCTTGCACACATCTGTCCGTGGGGCATTGTCCTGTTTTCTCACACTCCCACTTTGATGTTGATCGGCCAACATCAAAAGTATCTTTAATCACAGAAGATAATTATAAACTCATTTTTATGGATCTAGACATCATTTAAATTTACCAACTTACAAGTGCTCTTATTTGAAAGGCCCTTGATGACATTTTATTTTTTTGAATCTAGAGATGATGTCTTTGATATGTTCTCTAGCTACGGAAAGGTGAGTCATCTTTTCATTTTATTGGGGCACGCACTTTTGACTCCATTGATGTCAACCTAGATAAGGTCTGCAAATGTTTAGTGTTAGGGTTTTTTTTTTTTTCCCAAAAACCATAATAAGCATGAGAAAAGAACAGAGAAATTAGTTAATTGCTGAAATCCCCCAGCAGGATGTCAGACGTGAAGCAACGGTGTTCCCAAGTTCTGAGTTAAGTTCTGCACTTTACAATGATGAGTTTGAAGTGATAATGGAAGATGGAAAAAGGATTTGTGATTGCTGGGATAAAGTGCTAATCTGTACCGCAGAACCTGCTGCATACATCCCTAACATTTACTCTAAAATGCTCTCTGCTTTTAAATCCACCCTCCAAAATTAGTAGGGGGTTAAAGTAGAACCCATTGGGAGGTTACATTTATTTAATATTCAGTCCTTTCTTGGATGAAATATTGCAGTCTATCCTCATAGGCATTTGTCAAACCATTAGAGTAATGGTTTATAGCTATTAAATGAAATTGCAGTTCTGTTTGTAACTTCCATTTACACAGGATAAGCAAAGTGGCTTCATTTAGATTTAAAATACCTGAAATCTTAGCAGCAGCACATGAAGATTATGTAGACTGTTAACTAATTCATAACCGTGGTATGAACACATCACAGATGAACCTGCTCGGGTTTTCTGTGGCACACAAAACTCCGGTCTGCACCCGAGCCACGCTGCTATACGCTGGACTGTTCATTTCTTGAGGGTTGGGTGGCCTGGCACTAGTCAATTTTTTTTAACAGCTTACGCTTTTTGTTTTTTAGAATCAGATGAAAAGGCGCTTTTAATCATTGTTTCCAGCACAAAAATATTTGATATAATCCCCTCTGATAATAAATGGAGAATCACGCCTAGAGTTAAAACAAAGCTTTCCTTAGAAACCTTCTATGTGCCTTTTCCCCCATGCATTTTACTTTATAGGCAATTTGCACAGACACTGCTGAGTACAAAGGAGCCGAGATAAATGAAGTCTTTAGAACTTCACCCTTCTCACTAGGTGATGAGTTTGACTGGTTTCAATAGAAGAGACACTCTTATATTCAAATGATTAATTACCAAAACTCACATTTTCGGTCATAAGGGATTCTCAGTCCCTGCCCCTTCCTCCGGAGAGTAAGTTAACACTGTGCTAATGGTCCTGCTTTACAATATCAATTCCCAGTGGGTTCTCATTGGAGTGCCCCCTCCTACTCACTATGCAAAGAACATGTATGCACATGCACACATACACACTACTATCCTTAAAGGTTCTATGTTTTAATGCCGCTTAAGTACCTTGGCCGGAAACACCTGCCCAGTTACACCTTTGTATGAATTAGACAAACGTGCTCTCTCCAAAGGCACCTGCTCCGTAGGTGCACAGCTTAGCAACTGGAGCAGGAATTGGATTCCAGGCCTCTCATTGCTCCTTGACCACTTCTCTTGTGCAGGACTCAGCCTGCACAATTATTTGTTATTTATTTATCCTAAATAACAACAACAACAAAAAAAACAAACAACCCTGGTGGCCATGCAAATATACTGTTCAGATCTCATCCGATGGGACACATAGTTGACTGACAGCTTCAGCTGCCACCCCTTTGGGTCTACCAGCATGTTTGTGCCAAGGCCAAGGCCACACTTCCCCCAGCTGCTCCTGGCAATGACTAAGCACTGCAGGGCACTAGTCCTCGCCCATTCCTGTGGATTGCAGCACCTCTCTAAAGGACACTTTGGCTTGGTAACTTCTCATATTAGCCTGGCCAAAACTTTCTTAGAACTTTGCTGTAGTCTCAGAGTCTCCTGGCCCAATCCTCCCACTCACCTCCTCTCCTTTCTCAGGAGTCAAATAAGCATGGAGTCCTGAAGGCTCTCCCTGCCCTCACCTGCTTCCTCCCCTTTATCCTTCACAAGCATTTCACCCAATTACTCTCATGCACATGCACGTCTATTCTGTCTTGATGTCTGTTTCTTGAAAGGCCCAACACAACAACTAAAATTTTAGGGTCTTTCCATGTACCGGACACCAAGCTAAATGCTTTACCTTTGATTTCTCATATAACCTTTTCAACAGCACTATGAAGGAAGGGCTCGTGTATCCTCTTCTGCTTATATCTGTTGCAATAGAAGTTTAGAAAGCATAACTAATGTTCCCACCATCATAGAAGTTTCATGAAGCAGAGCTAGGATTTGATCACAGGTATTTTTAAGCCATTGTTCTGAATTACTCTGCTATACCAACTTGCTCTATTTTTTTTTACCTTGAGAGCACAGATAGACTCATTTCAAAGTTAGAGATAATTTTTTTCTCACAAACCAAGGCAAAGCCAAATATTCCCTTTGTCTTGAGAAAACCATCTAAGTAGTCCATATAGTAGCCCAAACATAATGTGATAGATATTTGTTTTCCTATGGGAAAACTCTGTAGTAATAATTAACTCAAATTTGGATGCTGTAAGATTGAGAAACTAAATGTTTTGTCCACTAATAATTATTGTTAGAGAAGTTGCTGATCTTGAGCAAAAACCTTGATTTTTATTTATGTGTTTGTTTGTTTCAAAGTATTATGGGGCTACAAATGTTTTTAGTTACATGGATCACTTTTGTAATGCTTGAGTCAAGGTTAAAACTGTGCCTGTGACCCGGATAGTGTTCATTGTACCCATGAAGTAGGTTTTCCCCTATCCCTCCCTCCCCTCCCCATTGCTTGATTTCCTTTGAGATTTACTTCCTTCTATGCACGTGTGTGCTCATCAGTTAGTTAATTTAATAGTGAGCACATGTGGTGTTTGTTTTTGCATTCTTTAGATACTTCACTTAGGATAATGGTCTCCAGTTCCATCCAAATTGTTGCAAAATGCATTAAGTATCCTTCTTCGTGGCTGAGTAGTATTCCACGGTATATGTCTGTGTGTATATATATACATTTTGTTAATCTACTCATGAATTGATGGGCATTTGGGTTGATTCCACATCTTTGCAATTGTGGATTGTGCTGCAATAAATATTTGAGTGCAGGTGTCTTTTTGATAAAATGACTTATTTTTCCTTTGGGTAAATACCCAGTAGTGGGATTGCTGGATCAAATCATAGGTCAACTTTCAGTTCTTTGAGGAATCTCCATACTGTTTTCCATAGAGGTTGTACTAATTTGCAATCCTATCAACAGTGTAAGAAACCTAGATATTTAAAGATGGTCTATCCCCAGAGTCTCACAGGGGACGCTGGCATTCTAACATTTACAGCTGCTGGGAAGGGCAAGAAGGTTGCACGATTCCCATGCTCCAGACATCTCATTGAGGATGGTTTCTACTCAGTCACAAAATAATAAAAACTAGAGAAAAAACTGGATCAACATCTAACTGAAGATCCCCATGTATAATATCTGAGACAACTGTGGCCTTGGAGAGGAATAAACTGCAGATTTCTAGTCTTCTTAGATTATGGCAAATCTGTGGCAAACTTTTTTTTTCTGGAAATAGACTAGGACACATGAAAGTTCAGCCCCAGCTGTGTGGTGGATATCTCTGTTACAATAATCATCACCATCTATTGAAAGCTTATCATGTGCCAAACACTGAATTAAGGGTTTTGCTTACATTAGAAATGCAGTATAGTAGTTAATCCTTTCAAGAACCCTATAAGGTTAGCACTTTTATTGTCATCCCAGTGTCTAAATTTATGAAACTGAGGCTTAGGAATTTTAAATAATTTATGGAAGGTCATGCAATTAGTAGGAGGTAAAGACAAGACTCAAAACCAGGTCTTTGTAATACCAGAGCATTTTATTGACTAGGAAATACTTCAGCTGGAATTCAGATTGTCAGATTCACCTCTGCTTAAGTAACATGTTTGAGAAATTCTGTGCTCAAGGAAACCAAGTTATATTTTAATAACATCATCCAAAATGAGAAAGGAATCATATGCAATAGTTTTCCCAAATGATTCGTACTGTGCCAAGCAATATCCCACAGTATTAAAAAGTGCAAAAAACATTTTTTTTTTTGAGACAGAGTCTCACTCTGTCACCCAGGCTAGAGTGCCATGGCGTCAGCCTAGCTCACAGCAACCTCAAACTCCTGGGCTCAAGCGATCCTCCTGCCTCAGCCTCCCAAGTAGCTGGGACTACAGGCATGCGCCACCATGCCCGGATAATTTTTTCTAATTTTAGTT
>CAUYRT010063974.1:0-80418 GCA_963574885.1 Lepilemur ruficaudatus | reverse complement strand
ATATATTTGTGAAGTGCCCATCTCTCTCTCTCTCTCTCTCTCTCTCTCTCTCTCTCTCTCTCTCTCTCTCTCTCTCTCACACACACACACACACACACACACACACACACACACACACAGAGGTATTTAGGGAAGGACAATTGTGGGATAAACCAAGAGACAAGGCAGAGGGCTGGCTAGCTTCTATTTTGCTATGTTTCCTACTGTCCTAAGAAGCACAAGCTACTTCTCATGCACCTGGTTGTAGTTTGTCTCTTGTTTGGGGTTCCATATGGATGGAGTGGCTAGTTCTGGGCCATCTAAGATCTGGCTCTTTGGGGGTATATGCCTGTATTTTCTGCAGTGAAGAGCGTGATGAGCTGTAGAACCAGAGAGCCTGGTTCAAATGCCAATGGCATAGTGTGCTAGCTGTGCAACCCTGGGAAAGCCACTCAGCCTTTCTGATCTTTAGAGTCTACATTTTCAACATAAGACAATAGTATTTGATTATAGAGATACTGTTAAGTTTAAATGGAATAAAGCTGGTAAGAAATGTGGCACTTGGCAAATATTTAAGGAATGTTCTGTATATCCTTGGGACAGATTGCAATGTGGGTATTCTTTTTTTTTTTTTTTTTCGTTTTGTTCTTAGAGGGCTGCATGTGATCTTGTTTTAAATCTTTTTTAAAAATACTCAAGTATTAGAATATATACATATTACAAATTCAAACATTACAGAAGAATGTAAATTCCTCTCTAATCCTATCCAGCAGTGACTACTATTAAAGTTTGGTATATATTCTTCCTGACTTTTTTGGTGTGTCTTAATAAAATGAAATCACAGTGTACACATTTTTAGGAAACTTGACTTTTCATTTACTATAATGTGGATATCTGTGTGAGTCATTACATACATACCTACCTCATGCCTTTTAATGCCTGAATAGAATTCCACTATAGAAGTGCCAAAATTTATATACCGAGTCCCTTATAGATGTACATTTAGGATGTTTCCAGATTTTTGGTTTTGACTCTGTGATTTTTTTGGGGGGAGTATTGTATAATTCCATTATTCACCTATTCAATAAGTATTTACGAAGTGCCGCATGTGCCAGGCGTCATTGTAGGAGATAAGTATAAACCAGACAGACAAGGTCTTTTTTTTCCCTGAAGCTTATATTTTAGGCCTGCACTATCCAATATAACTTCCTGCAATGATGGGAATGTTCTATTCATGCACCGTACACAGTAGTAGCCACTAGCCATATTTGGACTTGGAATACTTGAAATGTGACTGGTGTGATCAAGGACCTGAATTTTAATTTTATTTAGTTTTAATTAATGTAAACTTAAATCGCCACATCTGACTAGTGGCCACTGTGTCGGACAGTGCCTTTCTGAACAGCAAAGGACAGGCAAATAACTATGTCATCTCTTTGCAGAGAATGGCCCATGATCTAAAGAAAATAAATGGGGCAAAGTGATGTAGTAGGTGAGAGAGGGGTACGTTTCACAGTTATTATTATTTTTAAATTTTCTTTTAAGTAGAGATATAACTTAGATTCAGTAAAGTGCATACTTTTTAAGTTTACACATTGGTGATTTTTCTGTCTCTTATACACCTGTGCACCCACCATGCAAATCAAGGTATAGACCTCCTCTTGCCTGAAGAGCGTGAGTTTTAGCTGGGTGTAAGGGGATGCCTCTCTGCGGAAGTGTCTTCTGAGCAAGAGCTTAGTGATGAGAAGTGGCTGGCGGTGGGAAGGTCAGGAGGCAGACCTCAGGTGTGAACGTGCCTCTTTGCCCCTTGCGCAGGGGCTGGGGTATCATTGAGAGCTCTCGAAGCTCACCCCCTACTGCTTTGGTGCCACAGAGAGATGACAGTTCCCTATGCATCCCTAGCTCTTGTCAAATTCAAATTCTCTGCTGAAGTCAGGAAAAACCAGGGAGCCAGTGGGCTGCAGGTAGCCACGGAGAGAAATTCAGCGAGATAAGTATCGCTTGTGCTCTGAGAACCTACTTAACTAGCATAGGTGGAAGAAGTAAAATTTCCCTGACAGACGCCTATTGATCAGTCAAGGCAATGACTTTTTGATTGATTTTTCTCTACTCCCCCTTAGAAGTTTGTCCTTCACAGACCGAGCATTCCCACAGAGGATGAACACTGTAAAAATAAGAAGTGTTCGGGGGTTTTTAAAGACGCTTGATGACTGGGTAGTGACAAAGATGGTTTATTTGAATATTCTCCTGGCTGTCAGCTTCTCAGCATGAAAGCTTCCTGGAGCCAGTTTTTTAAAATGACTTCGGAGAGGGTGAACTCAGGCTTAGTGTAATTAAAATTTCCAGGGTTGGCTGAACTGCTCTGGACTGCCAAACCCTGCCCTTCAAAGAGCATTGTATTATCATACTTGCTCCATCAGCCTCTCCTCTTCATTTTTATTCATGGCACCCCAACTTCCCTGTCACTTGGGGTTGCAGCTTCTCCCTGAACCCCTGGTCCACTGCCTTTTTGTCCAGTCATCATCCGTACTTGCTCCTACGCCACAGTGCCTCTGGCATCTGTTTCTTCTTTCTACTTTCAGTGCTACCACCCTGGTTTCAAGTCCAAGAATTCTTGCCCGGTTGGTGGCATAGCATCCTGGCTGGCTCTCTTGTTTCTAGGTTTCCTTCTTCAGTTCTTTCTCCACTCCTGGCCAGATTATTCATCCCAGAGTCCAGCTGTCATCATCCCATTCAGTGATTTGCCATTGTGTCCTCAGAAGAAGCCATCTTCTCCAGCCCTTGGCATTTTCCACTGTGTTCTACTTCTAGGGTACAATGGATAAATGCTAGACTCTCACTGGAGTCCTTTTGACCTTTGCTTCAAACCTGGAAATGTTCTGTAACTTTCCTGAGCTGTTTCCCCAGGGGTATTTATGCATAGGTTACAAGGTACGTAGCACTGTGCCTGGCACATTGTAAGCACTCAGTATGAAGGGACTGCCATGACTACTGTGTTCTCCCATTCTCCATCACCCAAATCTCCTCTTCTTGTTAAGCTCTGAATGCAGAGTTCCTTGAAAAGCCCTCACATTTCCCCCTACTTCTGAGTCTTTGCTTAAGTACCAAGCCCACCCTTCAGACGGCCCTCACTCCCAGACCCCTCTTCCATCCTCATGAAGAATGGATCCTCCTTGCATTTCCATGCCCTGCTCAAGTGCAGCCTTGGTAGCAGTTCACCACCTTCTCCTTATATTCCAGTGTTTTCCCCAAGCTCTGAACCAGATGGTTGGCTCCTTGAGGAAGGAACCTGGTCTCGTCCATCTCTTCATTCCCTGGGATGCAGTAGTTTCCCAATAAATATTGGTTGAACGAATGAGTGTTAACCTGTTGGTTTGAGATTCCTCCTTCCCCGTGGTCATGAGGGTGAATCTGATCCTCTTAGGTTTAATATGTTGTTTACTCATAGAAAGAGGGTGGAGAAGTGAGATTCAAGGAGACATTTAGGTGTTCTCTGCAGTGATCAATACACCTGGTTAAGGAAGACTAGTCTGGGTCTGGTGTGTGGAATAGGAAAAGGCGTATTGAAGTCATGGTTGGAAGGAAGAAGCAGGAGGATTTGCGTTAGTGACTAGAGCTCGCTGACAGAGAGGGGTGAACCTTGGGTGCTGCCAAGCTTCAGTGCATCTGTGGCTGTTGGGGCCTGGCGGCCCTCTGGATGGAGCGACCTGAAGTCATGACACCTTATAATGCTTCCCAAGGTAGAAGTGCCCTTGTACTTGGTTTGCATGAGTGGAAGCAGGGCAGTAGTTATACCTTTTGGGCCAGAAAGAAAGAAAATATTTTAAAGTAATTTTCCCAAGCACAGGTGGCTGAATTTCATGAACTTTTCAGAAAGAATTAGAAAGTTAGATCAATAGGCTCAGGATAGGGAAATTTACTGACATATGTTGAGCAGCCGCTATATGTGAGGGATGGGCTAGGCACTCCTTTTACTTTATCTTCTTTAGAACTCCCTCGAGCCCTTGATTTAGGCATTATTAACCCATTTTACAGATGCAAAAAGCTATGGCTAAGGGACCAAGGTTCCACAACTTATTTTGTCTGCTAGACTCCAGGACCTCACTGTAATTTCACCTTGCCATTAGGATTATATCTCTAAAATTTTTAAACTGGATTTTACATTTTAAAATAATTTTCCCCCACTTGTTTGCATTCATGCATGAGTATATACGCATATACACATGCATACATACTCGCTCTAGTGAGATTTCTAGTCTCCCTGCTGCCACCCTAGTGTTAGGCCCAGGAATTCTTGCCTGGATGGTGGCATAGCTCTCTTGGTTCTGTTTCTCTTTCTTCAGTCCTGTAGGATGCCTGCATGCCATCTTACAGATTTTGTTCACTGGGGACCAATGCCCATATCATTCAGTACATCAGGGCTGCATTACCACCACCCTCCCTAAGGTCAGTCACAGGCTAGTGGTGAGGTTGAGCTGCTTTAGAAGAATTTTCCTAGTGCTATGAGCTCTGAGGTGCTAAAGATGTGGTTGAGGGTCTGCTGGATGGATGCTCATGCTTCAGGTGAGGATGCAGCTCCTGCCTTAGCTCCCTGCACTCTTTCCACATGAGGTAAAATGCTTGCTCCTTGGCCAGGGCCAGTGTGCTGCTGCTGCCCTTTTGGAGCTGGAGACAGCAGCAGTTACATCTTATCTGCCTTCTGACCAGTCCCTGCCTGGATGGCCCACCTGTCTTCCTGGCATGAACGGAGGGCATGTTAACCAAGAGCTCAGGATGGACACTCAGGACCTACCACAGCACATTTCACGTGTCACTGAAGAAGGATGGAGAGAGACTGTAGCCCGATGCAACTCAATTCAGTAAGCTCTGAGCCCCTACTCAGGGTCAGAGCAGTGGGCAGAGGTGGCGAAGGGTCAGACCAATTCCCTGCCTACATCTCAATGGAGAGAATGAGAGACAGCACAAGATTAGTCTTCATTCATTCATTCAACCCAGTTGTTTATTAAGCACCTACTGTGTGCCAGCTGGTGACAGCATGAGGCTCTGGGGTCATGAAGATGAGCTTGGATACTGTCCCTGATCTCTGGGCACTTCTAGTGTCTTGGGGGAATCAGTTCTATCAGCAGTGACAGTGGTATCAAGTAAGTGTCTTTCTGGTTTGGAAAGGTCAGGGAAGGCTTTCCTGGAGGAGGATAAACTTTCACTGTGCCCATGGGGGGCTGAGTGAGAAGCACACTGGTGGGAGGAATAACTAAGCAGCTCACAGGGAAAAGAAATGGCCTTTTTGTGGGGCTGCAGCTGGGGTGGATGATGGCTGCTCTGGACTGAATTGTGTGCACCCCCCAAAATTCACATGTGGAAACCCTAACCTGCAATGTGACTGTATTTGGAGATAGGGCCATTTAGGAGGTAATTAAGGTTCAATGAGGTCCTAAGGGTATGGCCCTAATGCAATATGACTGATGTCCTTATAAGAAGAGGAGGACACACAGGACACAAGGGCACAGAGGGAAGGCCATATGAGGTTATAATAAGAAGCTGGTTGTCTGTAAGCTAAGGACAGAGGAGAATGCAACCCTGCCGACACCTTGATGTAGCCACCAGAACTGTGAGACCATACATTTCTGCTGTGTAAGCCTCCCAGTCTGTGCTGTTTTGTGATGGCAGCCTTAACAAGCCAAAACACTGGGGGACAGCGGGAGAGTGGGCTTAAGCTGGTTTGCCTACAGCAGCTGGACTGTAAGCTCCCTGAGGGCACACTCTGGGTTCATTCTCCATCAAACATTCTAGAATCAGAAAACCTATTAGGAGGCCATAGTAGTGACCTAGGCATTCAGTGATAAGCTTCTACTCCAGGGCTAGGACAAAGGGAACGGAAACATGGGCACAAATGCAAGCAAATGATAGCATTTGAGGAACAGAATTTGGCAAGTGACTGGATGTAGCTATCTCATGTTCCAGGTCCAGGTGGAGTGCCTCACCCCATGTCTTAGTGAATGGTATCTTAAAAGCCCAGTGGCCCTTCGGATTGGATCTGTCTGATGCCCCCTGAATGCACCGGGATCTCCTGCACCAGTCGTAGGGGAACAATTGATGTCATCTCCATTTGGTGGGCGAAGGAAATGAGGCATGAACAGGTGAAGTGGCCTTCCCAAGGTCACACAGCTTGTTAATAACCAGGGTGAAGACCTTCAGTCCTTTTCTCCTCCGGTTTAGGGTTGCTTTCCAGAGAATCAAACAGCCTTCCTCAATTAGCAGAAATGAATGCTGATATTTTGTTATTTTAGCTTAATTTTCAATGGTGAAGAAGATTTGACATTTTTTCAGACCTTACTTTAAAGATGCTGGAAAAGTCTGGTTATTTTTGGTCCTTAAAGTTGCTAGAAGTTGAATAATAATCTAGGTACTCCATAGGTGGCCACTGTCCATTTTTTTGCTAGATTCGTATAAATTGCACAAGAATAGCTCCGAACATAAGTAAACTGAATTTACTTTGGCCTTCCAGCTCCATCCCAAACTGGCTTCCAGAAACCAAATTACTGAGTCCCTAGCACAAGAGAGGGATGAGAGTTAATACTAAATAGGAAGTATTGACTCCCCTGTTGGCGTCCTGCGTAGGGATCCAAGACTGGCACATTGGTTAAAGCCCTTTTACTTCCCTGATCTCTTTAGACTTCACTTTTGCCTGTTGGTTTATATTCTTTCATCATTTATACCTTTCCTAACCTATCGAAAGTATGGTTTTACACTGGAGGGGAAAAGAATAGCAGTGTCACCTACATTGTTTGGTATTTGTTAATTACACAACTTTGAGACTTTATTATGTTCTATAATTTATTTAACCTTTCTAGCCTCTGTATTTTTGTCATGAAAATCAGGATGCTACTAATAAAACCTTTGAGGATTATGAAATGTAATGCACTTGAAGTATTTAACATAGTACTTCAGTCTTAAATGATATTTATTATAATTCTTATATGTTTCCCTTTATTTGGCAAAATTGCTATAAGGAGCATATTTGGGGAGTAAAATGGGATTGGGGACTGCGTAGCTGCTGCTAGTTCATTTGAGTTTCTTTTTCCGGTTAACTGAAGGTCATGTAAAATTCCTTCTAAACTTTTATTACTGCACATCTTCCTAAAAGAAAATCTGCTTTTCTGCTTTAGAAGTACAGTTGATGAAGACAACCAAATCTTCCTTTATGTAGCAATCCTGTGGAAACTACCTTAGCCTCATCTTTCTGCACATTAAATTACAATTCATAGGACCCTGGCATGTAGGGATTAGACTAAACCTTTTGTGTGAATCTAAGACAACCCTTGCAAGTAGCATTTTTATTTGAATATGTTTTATGAATTTCATTTGTTATACTCTGTTGCATCCCCTATATCCTCAGCATGAGGCAAAAAAAAAAAAAAAAACCTCTGGTTACCTAGAGGTAAGATCCAATTAATCAAGGTTTTCCAAAACCAGTCCTAGGTTACTTTGCTCCTGAAGCTTAGATCAGATTTTTCCATGCCTGGGGTTTGAATCACAATCATGACATCTCTGACTCCCATCCTCAGGGCATTAATTTTTAATCTTCTTTCTCTTTGGGATAATTAGAAAGAGAGGGCCGTGGGGGTTGGGAAGAGATGCGGATGACAGAGCAGGAGTGCATGTTTTTACAATGCAGCCTCTTCCGAAGGCAGGGAGTGACACTGAAGCCTTGCCCTGCATTCTGAGTTCATCTGGGGGAGGAAGCAGACGCAGGGATTGGGACTGGAATGGGTAGCTGAAGAAGCCAAGTTGGGGAGGTTCCTGACATGGGGGCTGGGGGTCACTGGGGAATGAGCCAGAGCTGTGTAACTGCATATGCTAAGGGGAAGCTGGGAAATACGCTTGGTATACATGGGATGTCTTCCTTGGTTAAGCCCAGTAAGTAAAGATAAGGTTACTCAAAGCTGTGTCTGTTTCCAGCATCTACACTCCCTTGAATCTCTAGGGTCACAATGGGACTTGGGGGACAGGTGTCCACATCTTGGTTACAACTAGCAGCATCCTATGTCCTTCATCTCTTGTGAAACCGTCACAAGAGAGGCTTCAATCTGGACACCTGGCAACACGGTCCCTTTATGTTCAGAGTCCAGGCTTTTGTTAGCTTCCTAGGTAGGTGAGTGAGGTTCTTTCATCCTCCCCACCCCCAAGAGTGAATTATAGATAAGAGGCTCCCTGGGAGGGTGTGAGTCTAAATTTAAGTTAAAATATCTCTCTCTCTTTTTTACTGTTATAATTTAAAAATGCATCACGTGTGTAAGCCTGCATTTAGTTGATTGCTTAAGGTCTTTCTTGTTCGCTAGCTGTTCAGTTTCATGTTTGTTTCTGTATTCAGAACACAGTACATCTTTGGCATATAGTAGATGATCAGCGATATTTGTCTAATGAACGAGTAAGAGTTAACATTCTGAATGGGGGGGAGTGACAGGGAAAGTTAGGGTTCCTTTTGACTCTCTGAGCTAGACTCTTGGTGGCACACAGCAGTAGCATCTTAGAAAGGAGTAGGTTTTAATTGTCTTTGATTTTGCAGTGACAAAAAGGGTATCTGGGAATGCTGCTTAGAGGTGAATGTCCTGCATTTGTGAGTCTTTGTGCGTGTGGGGATTCTTAACTGTGAAGACCCAGAATCTATTATCCCCCCACCCCCACGGCAGAGACGTGCCTTTTCCCTTTGAGTTTCCATGGGTCCATGGTGACGGGTGACCTGGAAGGTCATTTCATTGATGTCTGTGTTGGCTGATCATTTAGAGGTGAGATAAGAGGCGAGAACAGTGGCTCAGATGTCCCCAAAAGGGGATGTACTGAATAAATCAGTGCAAAATACGCTCTTACATGTTGCAGCACAATGGACAAATTGCGAGAGCGAGTAATGAGGAGTCTCGGTTTCTGAGGGGGGAGGGAGTGCCCTGTTGAGCCCACAGAATGTTCTGAAATGGAGACAAGTGATGTCACCGTTGATTTAAAAATGCTTGGGCTCACCCGGAAGAGAAGGTGATGGTGTTAGGTATAGGATGTTATTCTTCTGGGTGATTCTTCTCCAAAACGTGGATGACACCCAAGAGAAAACAGCTTTGGGCAAAGAGACGCTGATTAGGGTTGGTCCTCGGGATGCCGGCCAGGCTTCAGGAGGGTCAGGAAATCAGGTAGCCCGAGGTGCCAGCCACGGTGCCTCCCTGGCTGTCGGATCATTTCTCTGCCTCTCTCAATGTGTCAGTTCCCTTCTCTTCTTCCCAACACCTTTCTTTCACTGCTACTCAGTCTCTTTCTCTTCCTCTTCGCTTCAAGGCTGGCCCATATCACCACCCATCTCTGTCAGCCTCACTGTCCTCTGAGAACTTCTCTCTGCGCTTCTCAGTTCAGAGTCATGAGATGGTCTGATTGACCCATCCCGTCTTGTGGCGCTTAGAAGCTGACGAAGACTCTCCCCTTGACCAAAGTCTAGTCAGGCTCCTCTGAGTCTTGTTTTCAACTAGAACTTGTCCTTGAACCCGCTCCCGTCTTTGGCCTGCCAGCCCAGTCTTAGCAAGAATCTTGCTAGGTCAGTCTGGTGAGCATCTCCTCACCTTAATGCCTGATCAAGTTCCTCATCCGCCCCTTTGGATGTATAAGTCCTTGACCTGCTTTCAGCAAGAATCCCCCTATCCTGATGTCTCTTCTTAGTAGTTTTGTATCCATTGACCCCCTCACCCTGTTAGCTATAAATCCCCAGCTGTCTTTGCTGTGGTTGGAGTTGAGCTCAATCTCTCTTCTCTATCGCATTTTTTACCTTTATTGCAATGGTCTTGAATAAAGTCTTTCTTAACTGTTTTAACCAATGTCAGAATAATACAGACACACCCCCCAACACACACCCATACACACACACACACACATATATATATTTAAACAAAGCAAGTCCAGAGAGATAGATATTAGCCTTTGGATGGGCCAGTCAAGTTCTTCGTCTGTCCCTGGGCCAATCAATTATGGCTAGTTTAGGCACAGGGTCCATGGTATACAACCCAGCCTTTGCAGGTAGGTTACTCTGGAAGGGGCCATGAGTGCAAAGGCAATGATAGACCTCTCTGATCCACTGGGTAAAATCCGATGGAAAGAGGAAGGGGACAAAGGCTGGTGAGCAGGAGGCACTGTTTGGGTGGGTGGTAGGGGAATAATGGAACATCCTTCTGTCTCCCCCACTGGGTTGACCTGCCCTCCTCACAAAGCTCACAGCCCAGCAGAACAGACAGGCAATAAGTGGATAATGCAACAAATATCTGCTTAGGTTCCACAAACTGACAGATGGAATATACCAGGGAAGATGGAGTTTTTGACAATGAAAAACAGGAGGCTGAATGGTGAGGGGAAAAGAACTTTGGCAATTGGAACAATCTGGTTCTAATCCAGACCTCAGAATCCTGGCTTGCTATCGTAGGAAGAGAGTCTTAACCTTGCTAAACTTCACTGGTTTAGGTACTATAAAATGGTGATACTAATAGTTTCTCCTTCGGGGGGTTAGATTAGATGAGATAACACGGGCAAAGTACTCAGCACAGCCCCTGGTGTAGTGTGTTGGTGTTGGCCAAAAGTGAGCTCTTTATCTGTCTCTGAGCTCATGCTAAGCCGGGACAAATCGCATTTTATTACTGAGATTTTAGTGAGTCTACTCCAGAATGACCATTCCTTGTCTGTAGAAGTCTAAGAAAAAGTTACAATGTAGAGTGTACTTGGGTTCAGGCCCATTCTGTCACCTCCCAGAGTGACAGGCATGAGTAGGTGAGTTGCATCTTTTCCTTGAGCTTCAGTTTCCTGCTGGGCTGGTATGAGATTCTTTGACTCCTTGGTCTAACCTTTTGCTGGCACTTGGGTCCCTTTTACGGGAGGATCCTCCTACTCGGAAAGCAGGGCCAAGTTCTCAGCTCTAAAGTGTCTTCCTGCCTGGATGCTGTCCACAGTCCTGAGGTCATTACACCAAGCCCAGGGAGGCACCTTGCTCTGCTCACTGGGATCAAGGGGGCTTGATGCGAGCGCTGGATGCATGAGCTGTCTTTTCCCGTGGCCGTCAATCACTGGCAGGGCCTGCGTGCGACAGCGAAGAGAGGAACAGCAAATAAGCAGTTTGCATTACTGGAACAACATGAAGCCCTTTGCCTATGGTAATTGAAAAAAATCTAATTTCTGTTTGTGTCCCTGGAGTATCTTCCTATTTGGATTCCTGTAGAGTCTCCAAGACTTATCAGCACAGCTGAGGATGCGGAAGGGATTCGCCTGCTGCAATGGGGTCATGAGGAGGATCTCCAGACTCCCAAAATGGTGCTCAGATGTCGTGGGTCTCTGTGAGGTCAGGAGGGGCTGGGGAGGTGCTGGGGAGCATGTGAACGAGAGCAGTGTTCATGGGGTTGGGGCGGGCTGGACTCGTGATGGCCGAGGCCTGGGATACAGGTGCAGGTGGTATGCTGTGACCTTTAACCCTCACTTCAAGAGCACAGGAGAGTGGGTGCTAACTGCTCCCACTTTACAGGTAGGGAAATAAGGCTCAGAGAAGTTAGGTAGCTTTCCCATGATTGCAACAGCTGGAAGCAGGTGACCCGGGTCTCAAAGCCAGCTCTGTGTGCCCTTTTTCATCCCATGCCATTATCAGATGTTAATATAACACTGACCTGATTTCTACTATTATTATTATCATATAGCTATCTTTCAATTGATTCATTTTTTTTAAAAGTTAGCCTTGTTACAACAATACTATCTATGAAGTCCTGGGTTTGATGGGCTACTTACTTTTTTTTTCTAGTATTCATTAAAAGAAAATCATGGTCATGAAATTTTTTAAAAGTTCATCGATGTACCACCTAGAATAATGTTGTGAACCATCAGGAGTACACAGACCTCAGTTTGGGAAACACTGCTCTGTAACATAAATAATAATATAATAGCAATAACAGCATCTTTTATTGTTGGGTGCTCCCCATCTGCCACTCCCTGTGCAAAGCATCACAGTGGGCAGAACACCGGCTCTGCAGTTAGACCTAGGTTTGAAATTCAAATCTGCCGCTTCTTGAATATGTGACCTTGAGGAACTTAGTTATCTTCTCTGTGACTTAGTTTTCTCATCTATAACATGGGATAATAGTGTTGTTGTTATTATTTAGTGTTGCTTTGAGAATTAAACACGTTAAGAACACTTAGACATGCCTGGTACATAGTAAGTCCTATAAGTATTAACTATTATTTATTTATTCACTCAGTCATACAGTCATTTAACAATTAATTAATGTCTAAACATGTTTTATATACCAGACACTGTTTCATTATCTTTGCAACAATCTGGTGACATGAGTATTATTATTATCATCCTCATTTTACAGATGACAAAACTTAGGTTGAGTAATTTCCCCCAAGGCCCTGTAGATAATACATGTTGAAACTGACATTCAAACCCAGGTATGTCTGAAGCTCTGCTACTAGATTTGTTTCTACCCACAGAATACTTCTAATACCAAATGTATGATTTGATGATTTGATTTTTTTCCCTACACCAGTGAATTCTTTGATACCTGCTGGGTGTCCTACAATTCAATTCAATTCACATCTGACACTGTCTATCTGTGGTTAGCATTAGATGCCATAAGACTGCCCCCACTTCAGATGCCAGTCACAAGTCTGGGCCACCTCTACTTCTGAATGACCCGGTATAAATCAGGGGCTTCCCCAAACCCCTTGCTCAGGTTCTATAATTCGCTAGAACAGCTCACAGAACCCAGTAAAACAGTTTACTCATTATTACCAGCCTACTATGAAGGATATAACTTGGAATGGAAGAGCTGCATAGCGCAAGATCTGTGGGAAGGGGCGTGGAGCTTCCCTGCCCTCTCTGGATGCTCCACCCTCCCAGCTCTTCCTGCGTTCACCAACCTGGAAGCTCTCTGAGTCTCACTGTTTATGTATTTTATGGAAGCTCCATTATATGGACATGATTGATTAAATCATTGACTGTTGATGATTAGTTCAATCTCCAGCCTCTCTCCCCTCCCTGGAGGGTGGGCTGAAAGTGCCAACCCTCTAATCACATGGTTAGTTCCTCTAGCAAGCAGCCCCCATCCTGAAGCTCTGTCTGGGGGCTCACCAAGAGTCACCTCATTAGCATAAATTCAGGTATGGTTGGAAGGGGCTTGTTATGAATAACAAAGATGCTCCTCTCACCCCATCACTCAGGAACTTCCAAAGCCTTCTGAAGCTCTGTGTCAGGAACTGGGGATGATGACCAAATATATATATATGTGTGTGTGTATATATATATATATATGTATATCTTATTATATCACAGTATCACAGAAGCCACAGCTGGTTTGCTACGTCCCCAGGAATAGAAGCCTTCTTTCCTGACAGCGAGATGCCTACCTATTTATTTCTCAGACATGTGGCCAGACTTAACCTTGGCCCAACTGAACCTTGCCTGGTTTGGGGAAAGCAGCCAGCATCACCTTGTCTTCCAACTTTGGTTCTAATTGTATGTGAGTGGTCCTCAGCTCCTGTTAGTCAGTTATAGCATCTTTGTGTCCCCCACAATGTCTTCCCAGAGCCCCTGTACACGGTGGGTGGTCACTATCTACTGGAACATGTTGGAATATGGGACTACTGGGGGATATAGTGACCTGGAATAGATAGATAACCACGGTAACAGTACAACAGTCACACTGATACATGCACATCTAGTCTTACAAGTCTAAGGAGTCAAGGGCCTGTTTTCCATCATGTGAAATAGTGGCTTGCTTTACAGAAGAGCTCATCATGAAGTTCTTCTAGTTAGAGAACTTTACAAAAAACTGCCACCTCTCGTTACTTTTCGTGAATTTGTTCACTATTCAAAGCTAGATTTACACCCATACAACGATATTTTGGTTTTTGTTTTTCTACCTTCCATAGGAAGATCTCTGGGCAAAATTTTGTCATTGAGACCTTCCTTTTGAGGGCAAGAAATCCACATCTCTCCTGCTTTTGTAAAGAATGAGACAGAAATGATCCCATCGGAGGTACTCCTTCAGGTGTGTTTAGAGCCCAAGCTTCATGGCTCTGGAGGAGAGAGTACGTAGAAGGCACACACATGGCCCGTATATTTGGGCCATCTCAGACAGCACTGGCTTTCCCAGTGGAAGCGGCGATGGCATCTGCCCACCTTCACCTCATTCTCCCTCTCTTCTCCAACCAGCTACTCCTAGCCACTCTTCAAGATACATTTCCTATTTCTGTCCACTTGACACCTGCCTTATCTCTTTTATTCTTTCTGTTCTCTTTTCAGCTCTCTCTCTTTTCCTACCTGGTAAGTCATTTCACTGAATCACCTGTGGGTTAAGAGCATGCAACACAGAGTCAAAATGATGAAAGTCCTGCTCGTGGCCATCAGAAAGTCACTTCACCTCCGTCTGCCTCTTCTTCCTTCTTTGTTAAATGGGAAAACAACTGCTCTCATACCCTGGACTTAGAATGAGTGAGGACCAAATGAGATAATACAGGCACTTAGCAAGTACCCAGTAGACAGTAAATATTCGGCAACTGCTGGCCAGGAGCAGACATTGGTGGCAATGACAGCAGCTGTGTTCCCAATTAGACTCGAAGATGCTAGAGGGCAGAGACGGGTCTCAGATTTGTTTTCTGTCCTGCAGCGCCAATCGTAGCACTAAAGTCAGCATAAATACTCAATGGATTTAAAGAAACTTCAAGTTTTATGTTTTCCCTTCTGTCTGATTTATTAGAATTGTATTTAAATACATTTAGTGTTTGCCTGACACTCATACTCTTTTATAGAGTGCATGTGTCGGTGATTAAATAAAGGGTTTGTTCATAAGTATTTATCTTCCTAGACAAATAAGCACCCAGACAAAGCCTTGTGCTTTTAGGACTCCTGCTGTTGGCTGGCTAATACCTTGCAGAAGGGGTGTAAGCCTGAAGGGAGAGCCACCTTGCTCTTTCAGTAAGAAGCAAAAGCAGGAAGAATCAGGAACAGTTCTGAGAGAAGGGAAGTCTTGTGGGAGATGTCAATAACTAAAATTATCTCTCATTTCAGCAGCTGCTAAAAAGAACCCCACCTCCCCCTTCCCCTGGAGGGGTGACCTCTCCCCCCGAGCCAGCATGATGGGCCCAGCTGGGGCATGGAGGGAGCAGTCATCAGGGCTCAGGTTACCAGTGGGCATGACGTCAAGGTGGCTCCTGGCTCCTAAAAGCCTGTGCTGGCCGGCAAGGAGAGGCAGCAGCTGCGCCCAGTGGCTGGAGCCCTGCTAGGTCTGGAGCCGGGTGGCTGGCAGGAGGGCTGTAGGTGGCCTCTTCTCACCGGCAGGGGAGGCAGGGCTGCTCTTCCTCCTTCCTGCTCAGTTCTTCTAGCAGGGTCTTCTTTCTGCAGCTTTCCTTGGGAGACCAGTTTGCAGAGGAGGGGTGGCAGGAGCCCTTGGGTGGACAAGAATGTGGGTGGTTGAGTTGGGGAAAGGCTTCAGGTCCCTGGGCTGTGTCTGTCAGAGCTGCCAGTGGTGAATGGGAGGCATAGGGAGATTCTGGAAAGAGCTGGCTCTGGAACAACCATGCCACTGACTGTGCTGACCTGTTTGTCTGCCTTTAAGATTCAGATCAGGAGTCACCTCCTCCGAGAAGCCTCCCTAACCTCACATCCTCCCCACTCCTTTGCTGGCTTGGGGGCCCCTCCTCTGGCTTCCAGGGCCCTTTGAGCTGATCTCTGTGGTGCCACTTCTCACTTTGGGGACAGCTGTTTCCCTGTTTCCCCTACTCGACAATGAGCTTCTCAAGGATTTAAGCTGAGTCTTACTCATTTTTGTATTTCTGGTTTCAGGTCTGTCACACTATAGGTACTCCATGAACTATTCATTCAAAGAATGAGTAAGTGAATGAATAAATGCTGATGGTATAAGGTGCTCATGTCGGTGGTTTTTCTAGAAAGGCTCCTCCTGACTCTGTTAAACCCCTCTCCCTCCCCCAACCCAGCCTATCTATTCTCAGAGATGTCTCTGCCATCCACTGGGGTGGTCTTCCTCCCACTGGGCCAGGGTGCAGCCAGCCACTGCTGGAGCTGTGTGTCCATCCTTGAGGATCCAAGGGACTAGAAAGCCTCCCTCAGTGAGGCCCAGAGAAGCCTGATATTTAGAGTCTGTATTTGAGCCCTTGCAGCTTTCTCGGGGCTCTGTCTTTGGCTGACATCCTTACAGTCCTGAGTTCCCAGAAGATGCATTAATAGAGACATCACCATATTGCACTCCAGAACTTAGTATACATAACTCTAATGTGCATTCATTCATTCACTTCTGCATTCATTCAATGTGTTCCTCCTTCCATTAGGGCCCATAATCCCAAAGTGACTGTCTACAACTTTATCACCCACACGGCTCCAGTGTCACTCAGAGCAAGCAATTAGATTTTCCCAAAGGCCAGATTTGGGGGTCAAGAGGGCAGGCTGATGGAGCATTGACAAGTGCTCGGATGTTAGCTTTAAAATATGCAGTACGATCCTGAAATAATGTGCCTCCTCCCCGCCCCATAGCCATGTGCCACCAAGGTCTGGTAGCGGTTCAGAGATACAGCTGAACTCTTCCTTTTCCCAGGGCAGGGGACAGCCAGCCAGCTGGACCACTAGGCCCTGCAGGATTTGAAGTCCTTAGAACGGTGGCTGCACTAAGCTTGCTCCTGTGCAGAAACAAACAAGCTTCCTCCTGGCCTCCCTGTTTGTCTCTAGGCCAAGTGGAGGAACCCGATGGGATGTTGAAGGGGCCAACCTCCTTGCCATCTGCAGGACTGTCAGAAGCTGGACCTGGTGTGTGAGAGGCTGTGGAAGAGTCATTTTACTATTCTGTGAGCTTCTTTTCTGAGTCTGTATGCTGAAGCTAGTAATCCAGCCCTTTCTCCCTTAGAATGTTGTTATGAGGATTAATGAGGTCATATTTGTAAAAATGAAAAGGACACTAATAGTCAAGGTTCACTGGGTACTTATTACATCCTAGGCACTGTTATAGTTTACATTTTATAAATAAAGAGAAGCTCAGGGAAGTTAAGTGCTTTGCTCAATGTCACATGGCAAATAAGTGATAGAGCATGGTTTAATGGTCCATATGACCTCAGAGCCTAAGTTTTTAATTGCTATACCATATATTGTTTCAGATTTTAGCTGTGTGACCTTGGACAAGCTAGTTCCCTCTCTGGTCTTTAGTGGTAACATATGAAAATGAGAGACTTGGCCTGGATTAATACGCTCAAATCCCTTTCGAATTCCTGGTTATATTTTAACAAAGAACACAGACACACACCACATTTCAAGTCTTGCTTCCTCCAAGTCTGTTCTTTGAGCATGAAAGGACTTGACCATTTGCAGACTGTAGCTGAGAGAGCGTGCCGGGGGAGCAAGCAGATTGTAACACACATCTAAATAGCAGAGTCGAGCCTCCTAAGTGGGAAATGGATGTTGTAATACAAAGGCAGTTAGTAGGGTCCTTGGAGGTTTCAGCAGGATGTAATTATGGTTCTTTAAAAAGAGGCTCGCATATGTTTTTGAGCAAACTTAACAGATGCCCGGATGTCATGTCTGTATCCTTTAGGGAGTCTAGGATGACTAATTTTCTATAGCAACTTTGCATAGCATGTTGGAACGACCCATTGCAAATCAATTCCTAGGGTGCAACTTAATGAAAGCTTTCATTGATGATTCAGATTAATACTCTCAAAACCTTTGTAAAATGACCACAACTTCATTTCTGCCTGGTCTACTCTGTGTTTGATAAACAAGATGGATAGTTTTCTCTGCAGTTATCACTTAATGTGACTCCTTTCAAAAAAGAAGTCCTTAGCCGGCCCTATTCACAGAGATTGAGGGTTTTAAGGCTGTGTGGTTCCTTTCTGGTGCAATATCCTTTGCAAAGTTTTGTGACTTCCTTAGAGATTTCTTTGAGCTACATGCCCTAGGGAATCTTCTAGATGGTTCACTACCATTTTATTGTACAATTAAATGCACATTGATTCTAAAGAATCAATGCCCGGTTAAGGCAATTTGGGGGCCATTTCCTTACCCCAGAATACTCTATCTGAAAAAGTCTCTGGGAAACCCATGTCCTCCTGAGGCTGTTGAGAATATCGAACAGTCTCATCAGGAAATCGAAAGATAACAAGTCTAGTTTTCTTAGGTGGGCACCTTGACATCTCTTTTCTTGCTAGAGCTCTAACCAGTCTGATAAATTTCCAATCGAATCTTCTGAAATGAGTGGCTCTTGTTACTAAGACCTGGTGCACGCTTCTGGGTTCTAGCTGCCTTGGAGCGAAGACGTTTTCCTCATAGTAATAAACATTTGAAGATGGTTGAACCCAGAAGCCCTGCCTGTGTCTGGCTGGGGCAGAAAGTCAGCCTTTCTGTTGCCTCCAACTCTTCAGAACCCTCCATAATTCCATAGCCATCGATTTCCCCTCCTCCGGACGCGCTCTTTCGTTGGCCTGTTGCCCGCATCCTGTAATTGCGCCAGTCACCCCTGCGACCTTTCCTTTGCTGAGCCCGATTAATAATGTACTCAACACATTTCCCTGTTGCATCAAATACCGATTTGGCCTGAATGGGTGAAAGAATGGCTAATGAGGAAGTGGTGAAGTCTTCTTATTGGACAAGGCTTTTCATTGAGCTGGTCTTGGGAGACGGGGGAAGAGAGGAAGCTGCGTTGTAACATTTTGCTCAGCAAGTTTTTCTCAAATTCCGCAGCAGAGTCTGATTCTAATTACCCAGCTTCAGATACTGTGCAGGTGAGAGCGTGTCATCTGGTGGTGGAGACTCTGAGCAGTCAAGGCCTCGTGTGACACAGTTTTCTGGCAGGTGTTTGCCCATTCCTCAAGTGTGTCTGCTAAATATTTTGGACCACGTGGAGAATAATTACAACATGCAGTGGAATATTTATTTAGGAAAGAAGGAAGGAAGGAGGAGACCAGTCCTCTCTTTCCTGTGATACTTCCTTTGTGTCCTGAAATAGCCTGGGAATGTGCTAAGTCAGGGGAGGACTGGCGGAGCCTGGATTGTGTAACCACGAGGAGAACATGGCGCCTGCGCCTGCCGGCTCCCCACTATGCTCAGATACATCCCTTGCAGTCTCTTTGAAGGCCAGCTTTGTTGACAGTTAATGTTAAAGGGACATGAGCCAGGAGATATGGCTTCCAAGCTTGTGTAACAGCAGCCAGCCAGGCCCTCCAACTCTGAGTTTTGGAAGGGTTCCATGACTCCACGGGAAGGGAGTGTTTTCTTGGATGTTTGCTCATTAGCTGCCTGTAGCCTCATATGTAGAATGCTAGAGGTTCTTTGAGGACCTTCTAGTCCAAACCCCATTTTACAGATGGGGAAACTGGGGTCTCAGATGGTAAGGGACTTGCTCAATGTCACATAGCAAGTTGGCCTCTATAATCCTTGCCGTCACTGGAAAAGAGTTGCAGAAAAGTGAAACAACCGCAGCAACCAAGGTTTACGAAGCATTTACCCTGGGCCAGACCCCGTGTTAAGAACTTTATGTGCATTATTTCATTTAATTTTCAGCAAAACTCTGGCAGGTAGGTACTGTTTATTATCTCCATTTTCTCTATGGGGTGATGCAATTTTGAGAAAATAAATGTGGAAGAGGCAACGCTCAAATCCTTACCATAGATGCCTCAGTCTGCATTCAGAAGCCCCGGGTTCTCTCCCCACCCCCAACTAACGCTAGTGCAACTCTCCCTCTTTTTATAGGTGAGGACACCTCTCACCTAAAAGAGGGAAGCAATTTGCCCCTCAAAGAGTGTAAAATATTGTTATAGCTACTGAGAGGTGCTAACATCTTTTTAGCACTAACTGTGTGCCAGGGATTGTGCTTTGGGCTTTACATTTACTTATTTAATTGTTACCGCAATTGTAGAAGAAATAGATACTACTAGGTAAGGGAACCGAGGGCCAGGGAGATTAAAAATAATTTATGCCACATTTTATAGTTAGTAAGTTCGGATTCAAGCAGAAGCCATTCAACTCCAAAATCTGACTTCCCTAATTCTGCTTTCCCAGGCCAGGTATCTTGGAATCACCCATCCATACCTTTTTCTGTGTCTCATTTAATCCTTATACTAACCCTGCAGGTCAGGAATAGGGAAACCTTGATGTAATTCCAGCTCTGCCACTGAATGCATCATAGGCTTGTGGGGACAGCCACTTCCCTTCCTGCATGTGTCAGTTTCCTCGTTTGTAAAAGTGGGGTGGCATCCTTGTTTATGCCCCAGCATCACGTGAGACAGTAAATGTGCACTCGTTTCCCAAGCTGAATGGTGCTGAATGGGGATTCTTCCAGATCTTTCCATTAGGTCCCTTTGTCCTTCGGGATCTGAGAGCTTTCTCTGTTGCTCCATCCACCCCGCTCACCACTGGAGGGTTCACATTTGTTGTGAGTTAGATGATAGCTGGGTTCATAGTTTCTTCAGATGGAGCGTGGCCTGGGTATGAAATGGCTGTCAGCAAGACCTGTTCTCTGGCTGGCTCCAAGGGACAACGGAGCGGGGCTGGCAGTGCTCCCTCCAGATGTCTGGGGTGCCTGCAGAGGGGAGCATGGGGCCCTCAGCACTGAGTCCCCATCCCTTTGTGCTCGAAGGACAGCACACAGAAAACACTGGCCCCGAACAGACCGAGCTTCACTCTGAAATCCTGCCTCCCTTCCATGAGACGGCCAAGGGACTGGGCCGGGAGACCAGGCTGAGAGCTTTTGATAACAAGTAAGGCTGAGAAACAGCTGTGGAAACCAGGTTCGGGACCTCCCGGCCCCATCAGCAGTACATTCTAATTTTCTCACGGCATTCGGCCACTTGGGCTGTGGGGGTTTCCAGGAAAAATTCATTGTAACCTCAACCAGTCTTATTGTATTCTTTTTTTTATCTGGGTGGAGAAATATTGTTTTTTTCCTTGGGTCTATACTGATTTCTTCCTTATTTTAAATCCTGCATAACTTAATTCTCTCTGAAACCTAGGGGAGGCAAATAATATTTTGGGGGGTCAACTCTTTATGGGACACTATGCTAAGACATTTATAGACGTCACCCGTGTCATTCCCACGGGAGCAGACCGTCTCTCCGTGCAGTGTGCACACGCTCTTGCTTTCTCTCCCGTGTTAATGTGGCCCCTCCTCTGGGAGTTTAGTGCCCCAGGCCTCAGACCTTAGTCCTTTTTCTTTTTTCTGGGATTTGATAAGTGATCTTATTTAGCTTATTTGGCTTTACCTTTCACCTCTAGGCTGATAACTCCTAACTTTATGACTCCAGGTCCCAGTGCTGACCGGTGCTCCGCACTCATACACCCCACGGGATGCGTGAAAGGCACACCCGGCTCTGGCCTCTGCCTGCCTCTCCCCCTCTGCTTCCACTCTCCCCTATGGCCACAGCGACCTTCTTGCTGTTCCTCGAATCTGCCAATTCTTCTCACCTCGGGGTCTTTGTACCTGCTGGTCTCTCTGTCTGGAATACAGTTCCCCCACATCCTCACAGCCACCCCGCTCTTTGTTCAGGTCACCTCCCCCAAGAGACACCTTCCAGCCACACGTTACACAGCCCCTCCTGCAGGACCTCACCTCCCTCTCCCAGCCTCTTACTCTGCCTCTTTTGTTTTGTTTTTTTTGTCATAGTTCTCCTACCTAAAATGACACTGTGTGCTTATTTATATACTTGTTTATTAATTGTCTCTCCCCTGAGATGTAAACTCCACAAAAGCAAAGGCATCATCATGCTCACTGCTATAGTTCTAGTACCTAGAACGTGACTGCACGTAGCCCAGGCCCAGTGAATATTTGTTATCTGTTGAATGAAAAAATAATATGAAAGGTAGGCATCATTCCCTCAATTTTATAGATGAGGAAATAGAGGCCGAAAGACATAATATACTCCTTATCACCTGCTTTTTGGTCCCCTCAGAAAAAGAGTAATATTTTTAACCAAGGCATTGAGTCATTTGATAATAATTTGTAACTTATCATAATTTGTAAAAATCATAAGATTTTTCTTAGTTATCTGGATATAAAAACTCAGTATGTACATTTCATAGCAGTTATGATAATGTGTTATGACTGTAATTTACCACATGTATCACCAGTCTGGTTTTTTCCCCCCAAAACACATGCTTTTCTGACTTTACACACAGTCTTGCTCTCCCGTTGTTCATTATGTATACAATAACTTGGCACCCATGCCTCTTTGTCAGCCCCAGCAGATGATTGTTTATCTAGGAGTCTAAATACCTGATGCATCCAAAGAGAATTTTTCCTAAAAGGTTTTAAAAATAATTACCTATTTTAAAAAAAAAACCCATACAACTGTCCTCACTGAAGGATGATTTGTTACGATGCCTGGCACATGGGGAGAGGGTGAGCCACCAGTCCACTGGATGGTGCATTCTCTGGTGACACGTATGACACATCCCTGGCATATCCCCAATTACTTGTGTGCTTAGGCAGAAGCCAGTGATTTTGAACCTTTACGTTGCAATTATGCAAGTATATTTTGCATATTCATATCTTAACCTGCATAATAGGAAGAAATACCAAGAGAATCCAGCCATAAGCTGGTAAGCTAGATCAACTTTTTTTTTTTAATTGTCTGCCTTTTGAATTTAAGAAGCCTAAACTGCAACTATCATGAATCCAAGATGGTTCAGAATGTGGACATTGAGGGTACGTAACCTTCCCCCTACTTTGTTCCCCAATTGTTTGGCCCACCTGGCAGTTTGACCTGCCATTGTATGACTCCAGTCCCCTGCAAGACTTTTTCTTCTCTGTGGGTCTGAGCCTGTCTCTGTCTCCCTTTATCAAGACCTTGCCCCTCTTCCCTTCTGGTTCTCAGTCCTTCAGGTGCACAAAGACTGACTTCGATTGTGTCTGTCCCTTCTGATTGGATGCTGCCTCCAACAACAAGGTGTTCCCACCTGGCTCACCCAGCCTCCGAGTCAGGACTAGGACACTAGTCCCTTCTCTCCAGTCACAATGAGTGCTCCTCCTGGACAATGAGTGTTTCTTAGACTTCTGTGTCCTTCTAAATTCTAGACCAAGACTGGCCACCTGTAGCCACTCAGTAAACACTCATTTGTCCAACTTCTTGGTTTGTGGCAGCCAGTTCTCTCCAGGATTTCCTTAGCCCTGAGGAGTCACAGTTCCACAAATGCAGGTAAAAACCCTTTCTTCCATGAGGTTATGGCCGCAGACCTCAGCAGCAGCGCCGTTCCCCTGCTGCAGTCACTCAAAGTCATATGCGTCTAAATTCATCCCAGAGGAGGGCTGTGCACAGACCAGCAAATGAGAGACTGGTCAGCGAGAGAGCAGGCATTGTGTTGGTTTTCCTGTCTTTTCCATTCCAGCAAAATTCTTTAGGTGTTGTCCTTTTCCTACTGCTTGAATTTCAATATCTGCTTCTTCCCCCACAAGCTCAGCTCTTGCTCTGTGTCAGTCTGAATTTACTGTTCTCCCAGCCTCTCCTTCCTATTAAATTAGATATTAGAGAGATCCATCAGCCGGCGCTGTTCAGGGGTACAGTTAGTAGACTCTGTGTGCATGAACTGCTGGGTGCTGTGGCTTCGATGGGCCTGAATTTATCTACGGAATTACATTAGCCTCTCCTGATCACCTGTGCAGGTATTCAAGTCCTATCACACTACCTAATAAAACACTCAACTCCCCTGGAAGGTCTCAACAAAGGAATCCCATGTTATTATCACTTGGCGTTCCTATAGCTCTTTATTTTTTATCTTCTGGAGTTGCTGGTGGGGGATGTGTGTTTACGATCATTTTATTAGCTTTTCCTCACAAGATTAGTTTTTATTAAAAACACAGATATCATTGTAAATATCCTAGTAGGAAGGTTGAAGGGGGATTTTGAAAGAGACTAGGCAAAAGGATTGAATATCTAAGGGTTAAACTGTTACTTAAACAAATGCCCACAGCATAACCGTGGACTTTTTTCTCAAGGGTAGCCTTCATCAATTCTCTTTCAAATGGGATGTAACAGCTAGGAGCTCCCTGATTTAAAGCCAGACGTGTCACAGAGGAATAGGCAAGTTTATAAAGATTATTTTAAGAAAAATCTTGTGTTTAGAAAAATCTTGCTTTCTATTTTCTGTAGTTATTTCCTGCTCAACATTTGTCTTATTTGTGCATTTCTGGTTATGTGACCCAATACATTTCCTTGTTAAAGTGAAGTTAAAGTGGATTTTGTTTTTTACTACAAAGCATCCTAATTGGTAAGTGCAGATGGTAATAACATGTGCACAACATTTGGGAGTTTACATAGCACCTTCACAACGATTATCACATCTCTGGACAACCCTGAGACAGGTATGTTTAGAAACCCCCCACCACAGAAGAGAAGGCTGGGCTCAGAGGGGATGAGGGACTCGCCTGCTGTCATACTGCTAGTGACAGTGGAGCTTGACTTGACCCCAAGGTCTTTCATTTCTGTTTCAAGTTCTTTCTAAAATCTCACACTATTTTGCAAAGAAATAGATTTGTTCATTCATTCAATCATCCATCTATCCATCCATCCACAGTATTTGTTGAGGACCTACTGTATACCAGAGACAGTCTGGAACTCCCAGTTTGGAAGGGAAGAGAGTAAATGAAAGAATAATTACAGTAAAGTGTGATAAGTGCTCATACATTAGCACTGGGGCTCTGGACAAACAAAGGAGGGACACTTGGCCCGAGGCAGTGATTGGGGAAGCTTCCTGGAGGAAGTGACACTGGAGCTGAGTCTTGATGTGACTGGTGCTGTAACAAGCATTTCCCTGGGTTGTACCAGTTTCCTAGCCCCACTTGTGGGCCTGCCCCTGTGTTACTCTTAGTTGAGCTCAGTTGTCAAGAAAGTAGAAGTGCAGAGCTAGCTAAAGAGGGAAGGGCATTCCTCGTGAGGGGACTTTGAGAGATGAGGTGGCCTGAGGAAGGCTTTGAAAACATGGTATACAGAAAACACAGCTGGCCCCAAGCAAGCTTGTCATCTTTCTGGGCCTTGCTTTTTCATCAGTGATACAAAAGGGTGGATCTTTTAAAAAGCTAAAAATTGTGGATTGCACTGTCCCAGGGAAGCAGTAAGAGCAGGGCAAATAGGAACGTGGTCAGGGAGCTTGGAAAGGAGCTGTTGGTGCCTTTTCGTGGCCTCACGCCTGTGCACTGGCTCTCCCTTTGCCTGGAAAGCTTTGTCCATTGTGTCCATCTGCTAACCTCTATCTCATTCCCCACCCTGTTCTTCCAGTTCCAAGGCAGATGCAGGGGCCCTTCCCTCCTCCCACAGAGCCCTGGACTGTGACATGTTTGTTCCATGCACTGTGTCTGGGCATTTGCTTGCCTGATTCTCTCCTTGGCCCTGAGTTCCTTGGGGTGGGGCGTGGGGAGGGATGCAACCTCTCATCTCTGTGTTCCTAGCACGCAGCACTGTGCCAAGCATGATGCATGCGTAAGTGTATGATGGGGGATTGTGGACTTGGTTTGATCATAGATCTCAAGTTAGAAGAGGTTTCCGAAAGATGACTTGGGTACTCAGGATAAAATACTGTTATGCCCATTTTACAGGCAAGACTCTCAAGGCCCTGGGAGGTTAAACTATATGCTGGGAAGAACAAGCCAGGCTCCTGCTTCCCAGAGCAATGGTTCTGCCATTCCACCAAGACTCCCAGGATTCCAGTTTTATTTCATTCCTGTGGGAAAACAGAAGAGGCATTTTCACTGGAGTAAGCTGAAGGAGATGCAAGTCACAGTGAAACTGCTTGACTGGGCTCCCGGAGTGACATGAGGTGTGAAGGTTCATTTGGGTAACAGCCCTTTGAATAGATTAAGGAGGTGAGGCTGGGAGGAGGCAGGTGGAAGATCAGAGGAGACAGCATTTGACAAGGCGGAGCTGTCCGGGGCCTGAACAAACAGCTCCTCTCTGGGGAGAGCGGAGCAGGGCTTCGCAGAGTGTACGCATGAGACAAGCTCTGTGTGCAGTGAAGTGACGCATTCTGCAAACACATTTCTCCCTCCGCCGAGGCTGTCACACCCCGGCCCCCTGCTGCACATGTCATTTATCTTTTGGCTTCCAAGTTGCAGTGGACTCTTTCAGGCCTGCAGAAAACAGAGGCTGGGCCTTTGGAGGGCGCCTGCTTCATTCTCATGTCCAATCGTCACGAGTTTGGGGTATTATTTTGGTCTTATTTGCTCCCCTACCCCCGAGCTTATTCCTTGGCAACGTGCCTCTGGCTAGCTGGGGCCTGCGACGCGTCCTGCCGATGAGAAGCACCTTATCGGTTCCCCGGCAGACACAGGGTGGCGGTGCAGTGTGTGCACTGAATCGCTGAGGTCGCCGCTCCTGGAATCGGCACCCACCTTCAATACAGAGCAGCCCCACTCTTTGAGATGATAGGACCAGCTGTGATAAAAGCATCTCCTTCAGATTGGCTTGGAAATGGCAAGCACAGAGCTGGGTGGGGGTGGGCTAGGGTGTCACTCGGGGAGGAGGTGCTCCCTTTTGCAAGACTGACTCTGTCTCTGCCAGAGCTCTGAGCATCAAGCCAGGACAAGTTTGACACTGTCTTGGATTGTCTGCGGGGAAAGACTTGGTGATCAACGCACACATCCCGGCAGCAGCTTCGCAGGCACCAGCGTCCGGAAGGCAGGGCGTCTGCCTGTGCCAGACTCTGAGGTCCTTGAGGGTGGGGACTTTGTTGTATTCTTTTCCCTCCTCAGGCTCAGGGTCAGGCACGTGGAGAAAGTGAGCGTGGCTGTGGAGGCCTGTGGCCTGAGTTCCAGCCCCGGCTTCACACCTCATTTGCTGTGTCATCTGGGGCAAATTACTAAACCTCTCTTGAATCCCTTCCCCAGTGTGTGTAGGGGTGGTGGGCAGAGAATTTTTCTGGAGATGCTGCTGCCAAAGCTGAGTCTCCAAGGAGGAGGGAGAGGACCATCCGAGGACTGTTGGCGTGCAGGTGGAGTCCACTCCGGAGACCCACGGAGCTGGCAGGGGGAAAGTTGGGAATTTGCAGCATGGCTCCGGGTCAGACAGGCTGGATGGGGTTGGAGCAGAGGGGTGGTCGAGAAGGGGTGCTCTGAAGATGTGACAGCGGTAGGGAAAATTCTAAGTGAAATTTGGAAGAAATTCATGTGCACATTTGGTTCATGGGAAAATGTCTGTCTTCTCCATTCCCTAGTTGTTTCTGAAGCAGAGTCTGAGTGGCTGCTACAGAGGAAGGGGAGGAGATGGGAGGACGGGAGAAGGTGTCCACCTCCTTAGATCCCTGACACCTGCTGGGTCTGGCCACCATTGCTGCCCTCACCCTCCCCTCTTCCAGCCTCTGGGGAGCTGAGCAGAGCCCCCTGTATGCGTCTCCCAGGTTTTTTCTCTCCCTCACTTCAGACTGCCTGCTTTGCCTGGCACTCCTCTGAGACCCCTCATCCTTCTTCCTGCTTTGCCACATGCACGCAGAACCCAGCCACGCAGCTCTCTGCTCACCTGCCAATAACACCTTCCCAGGAAGCAGTTCTACTTCCGCCAGCACTGAGAATCTAACAAGCTCTTCCCATTCACCGACAGTCCGCTCTGAAAAACAGATTAAATTAATATCTTGGGTAGCTCTAGTGTCTATAATTCTAGACCTATATAATAAAGTTGTATAATTAATATCACATAATACATTCGCACAAGGGACAAATACTGCTATGACAGTTTTTACCTTCCAGGCTCCTGCACAAAACATCCCTTTCATCTAATCCTCTTTATCCCCTTGTTTCTGCTGTGTTACTTGCAATTAGCCATGTAAGTGGAATCTTTTTCTGCAAACAAATAAAACTAATAAATAATAGTGTATATCTTCTCTCCGCTCTGGCAGCAGTCTAGCTGGCCTTAATGAGATTCGAATACAATACAGCATTGTTGATATCCGTCAAGCTTGTTAAGGGAGGATTCTCTTCATATTGGATTTCCTTAAACTACTGCTGTTCCCTTGCATTAGATACATCATCCCTGTGGCTCTGAAAGTCTGGAAGGCACCAGCTAGAAATTGTGCTGGTCTGGGAAAATCGTGGCATGCTTGAACTGTCTCTGGAATTTCCATGTTCTGTGATCTCAAGGCTGCTCAGGAAGCGGAGTGCTTCTGAGTAGGTTACCATGAGGCTTGGGGGTGTACGGGAGGGAAGAGCTGCCGTCTCCAGGGATGCTCATCCATAACAGCAGGCCAGCAGGAAGTGGCAGAACCTTCATTGTCATGGCAAAGCATTAAAAGTCAGTGGACTCTGATGCATTATGAACCCCACAGTGTGATGTGCTGGGGTGCCATGGAGGAAGGTGTACCCATTGACTGGATGGTGGGAGCAGTGAAGTTGGTTTTCTGCATAAATTATAAATACAAATCCAGTCATGCCACTTGCGTGCTTATGTTCTTCTACTAACTCCTCATGATCTTTGCAAGATGTCCAAGCTCTTTAGCACAACAAAAAGCAACTCCAGTAGAGTGATGAGCCCTCCTGGTTTGGCTGGGATTGATGGGGTTCCTGGAACATAGGACTCTCAGTGCTGAAACCAGGACTGCGCAAACCAGGCTGAGTTGGCCACCATATAACCATGACCTAGGCCCTGCCCACCCTACTGCAGCCCCACCCAATAACCATGACCTAGGCCCCACCTACCCCTGTAGCCCCATCCAATAACCATGACCCAGGCCCCTCCCATCCCCATAGCCCCACCCAATAACCGTGACCCAGGCCCCACCCACCACCTATGACCCCTTCTGTTCCCCTCTCAGTCGTGTTAAGCTCTGTGGTTCTAAGTGGGCTGTGACAGTTCCCTGCTGTTTCTTGTCTCTGCCTGTACCTGTGTTCTCTCTGCTGCCTAGAAGCCCTCCTCAGCCCCCTGTCTTTGCCTGATTCTCCCCATCCTTTAAGGGTCAGCCAGGCATCCCCTCATCTGGGAAGCCTTCACTGATCCCCCGAGTTGGGGGCGCTTCTCTCTGTGCTTACCCCCATTGCCACAGTCCTCCTCTGTCCCTTCATCGTCAATTTCCCTTTCTCAGCCCCAGTGGACTGGGAGCCTTATGAAGGCAGAACTGTGATTTATTAGACTTGGTATTCCTGGCACCTAGCACTGTGACTGGACATAGCGTTCATTAAATATTTAATTTAAATATTTATTTAATTATATAAACATTTAGGTGGATGAATAAATGAAAGGGTAGATGGTATCGTCCAGGTGTAGGTGAACTTTCAAAACTTGGGTGCCTGTGTTCTACTGGCAAGCATGTGGAGCAGTTCATGAGAGAGGGGGAGACCCCAGCTCTTTCCAGGGATGGGGCTGGGAGTGTGGCAGCTGGGAGGCCACCAACCTTGCTGCCCTGGGCAAAGAGGGCAGGCAATGAGGAGGGGATATGGGATGGAGGTGGTGGCAGGCTGGGTTCTGAAGCCAGCTGTTGTCCTGGGAGCTGGCATGGGGAAAGGAACTGGTCAGCACTGGGCATAAGACAAATGTAATGTCAGGGCAAATGCAGTCATCTGGCTCTTTGGTGCCAAAGAGATACTCTTAACTAAGCTGTCTACCCAGATGGAGGCTGGGACCAGGGAAAGCGAGATGAGAGACAGAGGAAGGCAAAAAAGTCCCAAAATGTATATAAGGTTCCTGTTAGAGAGGCCCTTCCTGAGCTTCTGAGGGCAACAGGGGCTGTGAAGGGACCAGGCAGGACCTGGGAGAATCGAAGCAGCTATGAGCCGTGCGTCCTAAGCCACCCTAGTGGGTGGTGGCCATGGCTAGTCTGCAGGCACTCAGTGGGGCCATCACAGGCGGGCGTCTGCTAGGAAGAGAAATCCCCTGGGCTTCCAAGGGGGCTGCCTTGTGCACTGGAATCTCTGTCTCAGGATGAATATTTCAGAAAGGCAGCTGGGAAAGGCAGTGCCTTTTTAATCAAAGCTGAATGGAGCCCGAGGGGGAAGGGCACGATGTCCTCGGAGTGGAATAATGTACTGCGACACTGTGTTCCCTGCACACAATGGGACAGGAGGTGAGCGTGGGGGATGGCTTTGGGTATAGGATTCTTTTCTTCTCGGCCCATACTGAATGGGGGCCAAGAATTGTCTCCAGTGACCTTCGACAGCAGCACAGGGTGAGGCAATTGCGCCCACCGGCAAACCTTGATGAATTGGAGCTCGTGGCGGAGTCTAGTGGCAGCTGCCGTTCACAGAGCCGCTCACTCTGGCCAGATGCTCCGGCAGCCCGTTTACAGGCCATGCTTTCCATAAATGACTTCATTTCGTTGCAACAGCAGCCCTGTGGGAAGTAATTATCTCCCTCACTTTCCAGAGGAGGAAACTGTGGCCCAAATAAGTCTGACAATTCCAAAGCGCTTAGCACAGTGTCTGGCACACCATCCCAACAGTAGCAGCTAAAACTCAGATACGATTTGCTCTGTGTCATACATTGTTTTAAGAGCTTTGACAGGTACCATGCATTTAATTCTTCCAACCGCCTGTGATATAGGTTCCATTATTAGCCTCATTTTACAGAGAGGCTATGTAGCTAGTACACGACAGAGCCAGAATTTGAACCCAGGCAGTCTGACTTCAAACCTTGAATGCTTAACCATTTACTATACATCCTGCATAGAGAGAGCACTCAATACCGGTTAGCTACCATTATACTGTTATTATCCCCAAAGACATACAGTCTGTAAGGCCGGAGCTGGGATTGAGTACAGAATATCTGACTCCAAGACATCTGCACTGGATTCTACATTAGGCTGAATGAGGGATTTGTGGATTTTTCTAGTCAACCGAGGCTTAGGAAGAAATCCAATTTTCCTTCAACCCTGTGACAGATACTGCTTCAGGGTACTAGTATCTGTGTCCTCCCTGTCCTGGACTCACAGCACCATTACATGTTCTTGCCTTCTTTGCTGTTACATGTGGCCATGTCAGTGAGTTCTAGCCAACAAAATATGAGCAGAAGGGATGTGCACCATTTCTGGCCTTGCCTCCCACCCCCAAAATAACCCTCCCATCCATGATCCTGGAGAGTCATAAGATAGAAGTAGCTTGGGCACCTGGATGGCTGCATGGAGCAAAGTCCCCCACCCTGTTCCCCGCAATGAACTGTGATGCAAGCCAGAGATCATCTTTTAGTGGGTTAGTCTCTGAGTTACTGATATTGCTATAGCTGTCAGCGTCTTCCATCCCTGCTCCAATAATATAGACCCTTCTTAAAATGCCCCTGAGAAATGCCTTAGTCTGCTTCTCTACCACAGTAAACAGAAGCCAGAGAGTCAAGTTTGGAAACAGCACAGGCTTCAGCGTCAGACCCAACCATTTCGTAGCTGCATGCCTCCACCCCTCTGAACTCCAGAGGCCTCCTCTGTGGAATCTAGGTAACACCACCCTTGCTGGGTTATCTTGAGGCATTAGGGGTAACGCAGCTAAAGCCCCTAGCACAGCATCTCTGCATACTTAATAATTGTTCCAGGTTTTTCTTTTTAACTAAAGAGCAGTTGTGCAATTTGTGTCAAAACCTAAAACGTCTGCATTCCTGTTAACCTAGCAATTCTACTTCCTGGAATTTATTGTAAGAAAATAATCTTGGATGTTCTAAGCTTTAGCTATTAAAATGTTTATCCTAGTGTTGCATTTAGGTGAAAAATTGGAAACAAGCTAAATTTGCAGCTGTAGGAAATTGGTTAAATAAACCGTGGTGCAGCTATTGCATTAACTGTCCAGACATTAAACATTATGTAGTAGAAGACTGTGCATGACATGAAAAGGCATTCACAGTGAAAAAGGAAAAGCAGAGTACTGAACAGTATGTATTCCATGGACCTATTTTTAAAAATAAAATAAAAACATTCCTATGCAGAAAGAAAAGCCTAAAAGGGTATACCCTAAAATATAAAAATGTTTATCTCTGGGGAATGGGGTTTGTGAGGTTTTTTCCCTCTTCTTTGCTTATCTCTCTATTTTCTCTATGGCAAACAGGCACTATTTTAGTAAAGAGGATAAACTAGGTTATAACAGCTTATATTTTGGTCTTGCCTACATTAGCTGTGACATGGAGCAACCTCTATCACCTTTATCATTGTGTGAGCGTTGACCTAGTGTGAGACACAAAGACATGTGAATTGGCACAAGGTATCTGTGGAAATATCTAGGATGGAGTTGGATTGCTGTCATTTGTGGTTTAGATGGGTGCTGGTTGTTGGATGTCCAGTGTTATTGATATTATTTGCATGATCTCATGTACACAGGGACCTCTCCATTTCTCTCCTCTTCCACCAAAGTGCTGCTTCTGGTGTGAATGCTGGCCTTGGCAGGACCATGTGTCCTATGACACTCTCTAAGCACCCAGTAAATATGAGCTGCTCTGGACACACTGAGGACCACAAGTTGAAAACTGGAAATTCTCAGCCTTAAAATAACAAGGCATGTGGCAGGGAAGTATTTGGTGGAAAAGCCTTCTCTGGGCTGATACGCGTACCACGGGCTCTTTTGTCTCTGAGCTGGGACCCTAGTGGATGTGCATGAGTTTGTCTTCAAGCTGTCAAAAATGTGCCTTTGCAAGAATCAAGGAACAACAGACTGAAAGACAATATTCAGTGCATATACCTGAGAAAGGATTCACATCCAGAATACACAGATTTCCTACAAATTCACAGTAAAAAGACAACTCAATGAAAAAAAAATGGGCAAAAAACTTGAACAAGAATTTCACACAAGAAGACTTAAGAATGGTCAATAAGCACCTATAAAGGAATTCCACATCATTAGTAACCAGGAAAATGCAATTTAAAACCACAGTGAGATACCATTTCATACCCACCTAGAATGGCTAAAATAAAAAGTCTGACAATTCCCAAAGCCGGTCAGGATGTGGAACAACGGGGCTCTCTGTTTAGTGCTGCTGTGAAATCAGTTTAGATTTCTGTTCATGTTAATAAATTATGTGATAAAATACTTTCTGGATAAATATGCTTATTCATTCATGCACTTATCCAACAATTATGTATTTAGAGTTCATGAGGGGTAGAACAAAGTTAAGGGCTTCAAGAACCATGTCGGCAGTTTGAAAAATGAAGCTGTGTTAAGACAGACACTGTGGAGATAGTTATTTATCATATTTTCTTGATTCTCAGACACATGTGTTATTTTACAACCAATTTCAAAAGAAAATCTCAAAATTGCAAAGAAAATGTTTTTGCACCAAAAATAAGAGTCTTGAGGCGCCTGCGTCTGCCTGTCATTTTTTTTTTCCCACACTTAAACTTGGCTGCATCAGGAAAGAGATGATTTTTAACCTCTTACCTTCAGTTCCACATTCAAGTTATTTGAAAAGAAATACACATGTTATTGCAAATGATCTCGCACTATCTGTTGAAACTTTTTCTCAATCTATTTTTAAATATAGCTGCATTTAACCCCTCAATATAAAAAAATTATCTTAAATTAACAGTCTTAAACTGTAAGTTGACGTGGCTTTGTTTACCTCCCCAAAATAATGAATGCAAGGCAACAAATATAAATGTGCTTAACAAATATTCTTTGTGCCCAGCATTAAGCCAGGTATTGTGGGGGACACAGAAGGGGCAGCTATGATGTGAGAAACTGACATCATTTAATCGTGAGCTCTGGGTTTGAAGTCAGAGAACTGGGTTGGACTACGGCCCTGAGATGTCTTAACTATGTGATCCTGAGCACAACTCCTTAATTTTCTGAGCCTCTGTTTTCTCCTGATTGGAATAGTTATAATAATACCTATCTCATATGGTCGATTTAAATGGATCATGTAAAAAAAAATACTGGTATGCAAAGGGTACTCAATGAATGCCTGTTGAATCTAAATTTCAATGGAGATGCAAGATGTGCCTGAATAGATTCTCAGAGACAGTGGGGAGCATGTATTAGCAAGTTCAAGTTTGGGATGGCACAACTTTAGTGTAACTTTCATCCAAGAAGTTTTCCATCAGTTTTCATTGAACGTATAACATCAAGAAATGTGTTGAATTCTATAAAAAAGGCATCTGCACTTGAATGTTTATAGTAGCACAATTCACAATTGCAATGATGTGGAAACAACCCAGGTGCCCATCAATACATGAGTGGATTAATAAAATGTGGTATATGTATACCATGGAGTACTATTCAGCTATAAGAAACATAGCACCTCTTGTATTTTCCTAGACAGAGCTGGAACCCATTCTACTAAGTGAAGTATCCCAAAGAGTGGAAAAATAAGCACCACATGTACTCATCAGCAAATTGGTTTCACTGATCAACACCTAAGTGGACATACAGGAATAACATTTACTGGGCTTTGGGCAGATGGGAGGGGGAGGGGGGATGGGTATATACATACATAATGAGTGCGATGCGCACCATCTGGAGGTGGACACGCTTGAAGCTCTGACTCTTGGGAGGAAGGGAAGGAAGGCAACACATGTAATCTAAAGATTTGTTGCCCCATAATAAGCTGAAATAAAAAAAATAAAAAATGTGTCGATAACTCTGACCATGGTTTGGTAGAGAGAAAATGTGGCTTGGCAAAACTAAAATAAATTTTTGAAACAATCCCCAAACTATTATCTCCATGACTTGAAAAGGAAGCAGGTGAAGGGTATAAAAAGCGAGGGCAGGGACGTGATGTTCAGAAATGAGTTCCTGGAAAAGAATGAGGCATGAGAGGGCTTGGGTGAAAATAAGGGGTTGGGGACAGTGAGTGGAGGCCACCCACCCTGTGGAAGGACGGTAGGGCCTTTCTTTTGGGCAAAGTGGAGGCAAAGGTGTGTGAGGCGTGGTGGAAGTTGGTTCCGAAGGCTACACAGGTGGCTACTGCCTGATGCAGGAGGAGAATGCACATTCATCCCCCAAGTATCCTTTTTTGTCCCATTTCAAAATTTTCTTCAATGATATCACTTTCTTGGTCTCTCATTTACTAAGTGTTTCCACATAGATATGCTCACACACACACTCTCTCTACAGATACATACACAAGCTGGCAAGCCCTTTCTGGGGGTGGGGGGATGGTTCATCAGTTCTCATTTCTCATTTCAAGTCTTCCTTATTCTGTTGGATGGGTTTTAAGCATCTGTGATTCAGGTCATCAGGGTGCTCTGGGAGTACGGCACCTAGGGGAGGAGCAGCCATGGGGAAGGACATCCGAACACTTTCTGGAGCTGAGCGGGAGTTAAGGATGAGCAATGAGTCAGAGCACCTCAGTGCAGAAAGAAGGAAGGTGGTCAGGGTGGAAAGGTGTTTCAAAGAGAAGGGGCTGCATGGGGAACAGAGACATATGGATATTTCAGAAACTGCCCATGGCCCGGGCTGCAGAGTGTGGGCCAGGAGGTGGGTGGTGCAGGTGCGAAGCTCCTGAGTCTCACCAATCTTTTCCTCCAGGGACATTTTCTTTCCCTTCTCCGTTTTGCCAACCAAGTGGAACAGAAAAGTGTTTTTTTAAAAGCAAGGAGACAGGGAGGGATTGGGCAGTTGGAGGGTGTTGGGTGAGGCTGCCAGATTGCAGGAAGCACTGGGGACTCAACCCAGAGAGACCCAGAGACTGGAAGCAGAGGACAGGGGCCTTTCCAATGTCAGTGAAGATGGCCAAGACTGGTGCAGAGCAACAACTCTGAAGTCATTTACTGTCTGTAAACCTTTCTCTTTGCAGTAATTTGATTTAAATAGAGTTCTTTAATTTTCAAGCCCAATTTAAGAGTTCCATTTATAGAAAAAAAGCTCAGTGGAGAGGAAAAACCTGCCAGCATTTGGTTCCTTTCAATGAACCCTAGGCATGAGGTGCTCACGTGTTCCCTTGCACCTCTCCACTCCAAGCCTGCGGACCACCAGCAATGGCATCGCCCAGTAGCTTGTTAGAAATGCAGAATCTCAGCACCCCCAGACTGCCTGAATCAGAACATGCATGTTGCCGAGATCCCCAGGTGATATGAATGCACATGCTGTCACAATCATAGACGATATATATAACCAACTTCCTAAGAGGCGAAACCTTGAAAACTCCAAGCGAGAAATATCAGACTGGAATGGAAGGAAAAGAGTTCTTAACGGATTATAGAAACAATGTGAAAATCTTTGTATGTTTTAGAATCCTTTATAAAACAGCACATTACACACTAGAGTTTCTCAGTATGATGGACATTTGTGAGTCTCTTTGCAAACGCTTCCCTCATCTCTGAGAAATCTTGCAAGAGGCTGGCTTTCTCCAGCTGTTCCCAGTCCCACAAAAATGAGCTCCACCTCAGATATCTTGAGTCTGGCTTTCTAGCAATTGAGCCTCATTGGAGATGCTGAAAACTTGCGTACTGATTCTCTTTCTCATTCTGAAGATTTTAATTGCTAGATATTCAAAACACCCAAGTGTAATACACATTCCATCTGAGCCTCTGTTTTTCTAAACTCCCTGTAATGTAATCTTCACAGAAACACTGAACTAGAAGATAAGCAGGGATTTCGGGGCTGGGAGGAAGTCTCAGGGGGAGTGGGTGCGGTGAGGGGTTTGGTGGATTTGGAGAACAGGCTTCACTACCAAATGCTGCTTTCTTAGTGATGTGGGAAACAAATGTTAGTAGAGTGGGCGCATTGGGAAAATAGGAGCTGTGAAATCTTATCAGTCTGTCACAGGTGTTACCACTAAAATTCATAATAGCCATAGTTTGTTGAACACCTACTGTGTGCCACGGACTTTACATACATTATCCATAACCCGTACAACGGCAGCCTATCAGGCAGGTGGCATTCTTCCCATTTACAGGTGAGGAGACTGAGTCAGAAAGGTTAAGTGCCTAGCCAATGCCACGACGCTAGCTGTGAAGCTGGAATTTGAATGCTGGCCCTTTAACCCTAGAGCTTATGTTCTCTCTACTGTACCCTCAGTGGTCCACTATGTGCCAGGCTCGTTTTTAGCATGACATTCTGGTTTGCTGCCACGAAACCCACCAGGCTCTTTTCTCGGGCTATGCTTTGTGATCCAGCTCATGGATCAACAGCTGATATCAACACTCATTTCCCTGGTGCCTCAATTGATGGAAGCAAATCTCATAAACTTGTCCATCTGTGAAGCAGTAGAGGGTGAGCAGTAACTGGCTTGCTGTCCATCCTGTCTGGTAGCAGTCAGCCCACCAGCTTGTCAATTCACTAACATTTGACAAATAGCTACTATGCACAATGCAGGGTTCTAAGTCCCAGGGAGGGAGATATCATTAAGACAGGGACTTCACAGTCTCTTGGAGCTGGGCAAACAAATTCATTCCCTACTCACCTGCGCGTGCTAAGTTGCATATGGGTAGCGCAGTGTGCTTTCCCACCATGTCTTGCATTTCAACAGCCGCTGCAACATATCAGACAGGATACAGAATTTGGACTCCAAATGCCTGGCTTTGGATCTTGTTCTCCCACTCACCAGGTTTGTGATGTTGAGAAGATCCTATTTTCTCTCTGAGTGTCACAATCTCCCTCTGGACTGTGAAGATCCAGGGTAGCCATTTCACGGAGCTGTTGCTAAGGTTCAATGACATAATGTATGTGAATAGCCGATGTGATATATGACACACAGTAGGTGCTTTAAAAATGTTTGTGGAACTATGAGTCTTTGGCACTCTACTGTTTTGAAGCTTGCTGTTCCCAGACATCTCATCTGTGCTCCTATGACACAGACAGGTTGGCCCTGGCCTCTTGAACTTTCCTGAAATTCTCCTGCCCAGCACACAGGGCTAAGCTCTGCACAGTGAGGGACTGGCCAGGTTCCTCCATCACCTCTCAGCTGTGGCCTCAGGTCAAAGGTAGACCCCTCTGCTCTCTATTCAGTGGCTCAGGCTGCTCTGTGACCCTGGCCATGTGGGGTTTTTGTCCTTTGGCCAGAGTTTTGCAATCTGTACCATTTGTGCAAACATTCCAGGAAGCAATTGTTTGTGCAGGCTCATAAATTTGTGGGACAGTTTATTTTGGAGCCTGATTAAATGATAACCTTCTGGGGCTCAGTGCCCATTCCAGGGTTCTCACCATGGTTGTGGCTTTACGATGTGACCAGCTATGTGGGTGACAGTGGACTGATGCTGCGATGATCTGCTCTGCCTCCTTGACTTGTTTTGTACCCCTTGTCTGTGGTCTTTTGTGATGGGTGGTCCTGGGCCCACGGTTTTCTGTTTCTCAAGTCTCTTCAAGCAAAAGCTCAGCAGCCCCTGCTCAGCTTCTGAATCTCAATGGATAACTCCCAGATCTGCTCCAAATGCTGAATCCTGCTTCCTTGTCTGCAAAATAATAATCAATATGAATTTGGGCCTTCTGCAAACTTCATTGAGCTCCTACCACGTGCTAGCCCCAGGGATTCAGGGTGAACAAGACAGACAAAGCCCCTGGACAGAAGCAATAAACAAGTAAAATAAAGAAATAAATCATAAAGTTTCAGTTAGGAGGGGAATGAAACATCCAACCAAATGGTTGGCGGATAAGGAGATTGGGTTGATGGATTGTCTCATAACTGAGGACTAACGCGCAGCCCTGTGGTTTGCCAGCTGCGAGGGAGGTGAAGTCGGGTGGGAGGGAGGAGAGGGGAGGGAAAGGGTCAGGGAAGACTTCTCTAGGGGCGTGACCTCTGAGCACACCCTGCATGCTAAGAAGGAGTTGGAAGATCTGGGGAAGAGGCCCTGAGATGGGAGAGAGCTTGGTGAGTTTTAGGAATGGCTACTATTTATTGTGCAGCAACTATGTGCCGGGCACGGTGCATAGTTTGTAAGAGCAATATCCTCACTGATCCTAGGAGGGTCGGGATAACACTGACCCTTCCAATTGCTCAAGAGGTAGAGGCTACTCCAGTATCATTGTCATCTTAAGAAGGAAGAAGCTGAGAGGCAGAGAGGCTAAATGATTTGCCCGTGGGCATCCCAGACCACCTAAGTGAGGGCCCAGCATTTCACAGATTTGCCATGTCCTGAGGCTTTTGTTCTCAGTGCTCATTCACCACACTGCCTCCGTCAGCCCCACTCTCTCCTTCTGACTACACCTTGCCCTGGTCTGCACTACAGCTCACCTCCAGGAAGGAGGCACCCTCTCTGTGCCTTACCTGTCAGAGCCCTCTCAGCTCCTACTCAGTCCTTTCTCAGTGTCTCACTTCTGTCCTTGTATGTGACTTCATCACCATCCTTGAGTTAAACCTTCAATGAGTCTTGATGCTCTGAATTTTGAAGGAGATCAGGTATTTTAAAGCTTATGAATGACATTATAGGAATAATGTCTCCTTACATTTGAGGAGGATACTGGAGTGACCAAAGCATTCACTGCCAATGTGTGCCTGTAAGTAGCAGGAACAGTGGGGTATGATCTTGAATTTGGGTGTTGCTAATGGCATCACAGTAAGAAAGTAATAGGTATTTTAACACCTATGGGGGAAGGTTGTGGAGCAAGGGGGGAGGGGCAGGAACTGGCAGGGGAAGGAGATTTTATGCTGCGTCTTGGAACAAACACTGGAGTGAAATTTAAACTAACTGTGACTATTCTTTTTTGGTTTATTCTTCTCCAGTGTTTCTAGAATAATGAATGACAAATATTTAGGACAGGGCTACGCACATAGAAGATGTTAATGTCAGTTCCCTCCCTGGGTCCCCAGCCCCAGCAGCTCAACCCACAGCAGATTAACCAGCTCTCCTGGATATGTGTTTATTTTAATGTTGCTATCCTTGAGAAAACAATTCTTAAATGAAGCTAAAAAAATAAATGATGATTACAAACCATAGTAAATAAGGGAATACATTAAACTTCTGACCAGAAGGACTGGAGAATGGAGAGTTTGTGTTAGTGGTTTCTAGGAACTGAGGATTAACCAGACTCTCCCTGTTTAAGCCTTTACTTTGATGATGGAGAATCTGGCTGGGGAAGTGTGGAATAGTGGTTATAGGCATAAGCTCTGCTAACTGGGTTCAAGTCCTGACTGTGCCGATCGCAAGCTGTGTGAGGCAAGTGACTTAATCTCTCCAAGCCTTGATTTTCTCATCTGTAAAATGGATAAAATAATTGTTTGTTCCAGGCATCTATTGCTATATAACAAACCACTGCAGCATGATGACTTAAAGTAATAGCACTTATCTTGCCCCTGAATCTATAATTTGGGTAAGATTCAGCAGGGGTAATTTTTCTTTTTTCCTCCATTCGGCATCCACTGGGGGGATGAAGCTGGAATCATTTGAAGGTTCACTCGCTCCCATAGCTGGTAGCTGATGCTCTAGTAGTCAGGCACCAGCTGGTGGTCAGCCAGGTATCTATCTGGGCTACTTGTGGCCTGGGTTTTATCACAATGTGGTAGCTGAGTCCAAGAGCATTCTGAAAGGGAGAGTGGGCGAGCCACGCAAAAAATGTGTTGCCTGTGGTGACCTACCCTCAGAAGTCCCTCAGCATCTCTTCTGCTGCATTCTCTTCATTAGAAGTGAGTCTAGAAGGCTGGCCCGTGTAAAGGGGAGTGAAATTTGACTCCACCTTTTTTTTTTTTTTTTTTTGAGACAGCGTCTCACTCTGTTGCCCAAGCTAGAGTGAGTGCCATGGCGTCAGCCTAGCTCACAGCAACCTCAAACTCCTGGGCTCAAGCAATCCTTCTGCCTCAGCCTCCCAAGTAGCTGGGACTACAAGCATGTGCCACCATGCCCGGCTAATTTTTTCTATATATATCTTTAGTTGGCCAATTAATTTCTCTCTATTTATAGTAGAGAGGGGGTCTCACTCTTGCTCAGGCTGGTTTCGAACTCCTGACCTTGAGCGATCTGCCCGCCTCGGCCTCCCAGAGTGCTAGGATTACAGGCGTGAGCCACAGCGCCCGGCCTCAAATTTTTTTTTTTTAAGTCTTTAATTGCCCTCAAACATCACAACAAATCCACACTCTGTTGTTCTGTGATCTCTCCCTCTTTCTGGAAAAGGGAAGAAGTTTGTTGTAGCCCCTTTTCTGAGTGTGCATGAGCCCACACTACATGCATTGCTAGGTTTGACACCTAATCGGTAATTAATAGTGTAATGTCAACATCACATGCCCTCTGTGACTAATTCTAAAGCAGTATGTTAGTCCTTTTAGAAAACCTATTAGACATCCCAAGGTGCAACAGCAGAAATCGCGTGTGGAACTGACTGCAGAAACTGCACAATTGTGGAGCATTTGGTGTTGGAATCCAACGTCTAGTGACTGAGAAGCCTACACGAAGAAGAGATGGGAGGTGGCGGAAGGTGTGAACGGAGACATGAGATTTAATAAATGATTTGACCAGAATTGCCTGCCCCAAACTGCAGGAAATGGAACAAAAAAAGCCTACCCTCAGTCTTTTTCATGCATTTTACAACGTGAAGCCCGATTGACAATTGACGATGGCTGGACTTGGGACTTTCCCGCGGTGAGAGCGCAACGCGTGTTCCGCCAGCTCCTTGAAATCTATCCATTCAGGTGACAATATCGTAAGTTGAAAACGCACATCAGACTTAAGACATTGTCAATTTACGAGGGGTCTACCAGGATGCAACCCCAACGTGAGTCGAGAACCGTCTGTAGCCTGTTATAGCTAGTTGTATAAATCTTATCTGTCTCCCCAACAGGACCCAACTGCTTTAGATTTAGGGGCAGTTCTTTATAGACTATTTAACGGGGAACTAAAGGGGCTAAGGCGAGATGCCGCCAGCAGGTGGCGTCCGAGGGCAGCGGGAAGGGACGCGGCGCGGGAGCTCGCGGGCAGCGTCGGGTTCTGCGGGGCCGCGAACGGGCTCCGCGTCCGGGCAGCCGAAGGTGCGGACGCTGGGTCGCAACCGCGTCTCCGCCATTTGCTCCGCTGTCGGCGAGGAGGTCCTGAGTCCCCTCGGTCAGGGCGCTCCGGCGCGTCGCTGGGCCTTGACCCGAGGGCCGGCCCGGGACACGCGAGGAGGGCAGTCGGTGCGCCCCGGAGTCCCTGAGGCGCCAGAGTCTGCGCGGCTTCAGGGCAGGCGGGAGGGTGCGGCAGCCCCACGCGTGACCCCTGCCGGCCGGGCTGCAGACCGGGGACCCCACGACCCGAATGTGGCTGGAGAGCGTCCGCACCGGGCGCCCGGGGCCGCTGCCGGCATCTGCCCCTCCCCCGCGGCTCGCGCCAGCCCGGGACGCTCGGGCGCCTAGTCCCGGCCCGAGGGACGAGGCGGCTCCCGCGCCCACACCAGGAAGGAGGGAAGGCCCGGCGTGCGGGCAAGGGGAGGGCCGTTCCCGGCAGCACCTCCTCCGCGCGGGCCGGCCGGGCAGGCGGCGGGGGCGGCCGCGCGGGAGTCGGGGCGGCTCCCGGGCGGGGCGGCGGCTCGCGGGGCGCCCCCGCGGTGCCGGAGCCGGGGCGGGGCGCGCGCGTCAGCCGGGCTAGAAAAGGCGGCGGGCCGGCCCGGCGGGGTGACAGCCGCACTGGGACGCGGAGCCGGCCCGACGTCGCCATGAGCGCCGCGCTCTTCAGCCTGGACGGCCCGGCGCGCGGCGCGCCCTGGCCCGCGGAGCCTGCGCCCTTCTACGAGCCGGGCCGGGCGGGCAAGCCGGGCCGAGGGGCCGAGCCGGGTGCCCCCGCCCCCGCCATGTACGACGACGAGAGCGCCATCGACTTCAGCGCCTACATCGACTCCATGGCCGCCGTGCCCACGCTGGAGCTGTGCCACGACGAGCTCTTCGCCGACCTCTTCAACAGCAACCACAAGGCGGGCGGCGCGGGCGGCCTGGAGCTGCTGCCCGGAGGCCCCGCGCGCCCCCAGGGCCCCGGCTCCGCCGCCCCGCGCCCGCTCAAGCGCGAGCCCGACTGGGGCGACGGCGACGCGCCCGGGTCGCTGCTGCCTGCGCAGGTGGCCGCGTGCGCGCAGACCGTGGTGAGCCTGGCGGCCGCGGGGCAACCCACGCCGCCCACGTCGCCCGAGCCGCCGCGCGCCAGCCCCGGGCCGACCCCCGCGCCCGGCCCCGCCCGGGAGAAGGGCGCCGGCAAGAGGGGCCCGGACCGTGGCAGCCCCGAGTACCGGCAGCGGCGCGAGCGCAACAACATCGCCGTGCGCAAGAGCCGCGACAAGGCCAAGCGGCGCAACCAGGAGATGCAGCAGAAGCTGGTGGAGCTGTCGGCCGAGAACGAGAAGCTGCACCAGCGGGTGGAGCAGCTCACGCGGGACCTGGCCGGCCTCCGGCAGTTCTTCAAGCAGCTGCCCGGCGCGCCCTTCCTGCCGGCCGCCGGGGCCGCCGACTGCCGGTGACGCTCGCAGGCCAGAGAGACTCACAACGACCCATACCTCAGCCCCGACGGGCCGCAGGACCGCCAGGCGCCGGCTGCAGTTTCTCCGGGACACACGAGCGAAAGGAAGCTACAGCCTGGACTTCCCACCACTGAACTGCAAGAGAAGCTATACGTGGTTATTTTCCCTTAAATTATTTTTGTAACGGTGGCTTTTTCTACATCTTACTCCTATTCATGCAGCTAAGGTACATTTGTAAAAAAGGAAAAAAAAAGACTTCAGAAAACCCTTTGTATTGTAGATAAGAGGGAAAGACTGAGCATGTTTTTTTATATTAATTTTTACGGTATTTGTAAGAATAAAGCAGCATTTAAAATCGCCCCTGCTTCCTGTATTCGCGGTGACTCCGCACTAGAGACGGGTGCGGGTGCATTCCAGGCATGCAGCGAGCACCTGGGAGACAGGAGACCAGGTGTCCCCGCGGAGGAACCGAGTTTCGTAGAGGCGAGGTCCGCTTTGCTTTGCAACATGCCTGCGTCTACCTCCGTATGTTGTATTTAGCTCGCCCTGCTTGGTGCAGCATGACTAAGCTAGTTGAACTAGTAGCTCTCCAGTTGAAGGTGCTCTCAAAAAAGTACCCAGACTTGGGGAGGGGCTGGATGATTTGGGGACCCTGCTGAGAACAGCCAAAGAGCTCCCTAACTAGATGGCTGCCAGAAGGGTGAGAGGGTGTAGGAGGTTTCAAGTCATCCAAAAGCTTTTCTCAGTCATCTTGGGCTTTTGTGGGACTTTACTTTCACTTTCCTCAGTCTTAGGGACAGTGTTAAGTAGATCTTCAAAGTGCGCAAAAAAAGTACAAAATAATCATGTAGGAGATGAAAAGGGCAGTCACGATTAACACTGCGGTGCTCAAATGGTGGTGGTGTCCACCAGGGATTTGGGGGTGGGGGTAGACCCACATCTGAGAGATGCGATGAGCATCATGGAGGGAAGGGGCATGCTTGAAATGTAGTTGGGGATGGGTATTAGGGGTCTCAATAGGGGGAAGGAAATCTTCTAAAACTGATTTATGTGAATAGCTGTACAACTTGGTAAATAAGTTGGTATTTGCTTGGTAAATGCTTATTAGTAAATAAGCATTTAATTGTTCACTTAAAATGGAGTAATGGCATGGAAGGTAAATTATACTTTAATAAATTTGTCTAAAAAAAACCAGTATATAATAAATGCCATGAATGTTGGCCAATGTAAAAGAAAAGGGCAGTCACAAAACTACTTAAAACTGGCTATCTTGCCAGTAATTGTAATGTTCCAAGGTTTAATCCAAACAAAGCTGTCTGACTTTCCCCCCAAGAAAACTGGGTATTAAGGCACCTTGTCTTAGTCTTGGGCTGCTTACGTGTATATTATGTAATTAACCGTAGCCTGTCATGATTATATTGCTATACATAAGGAAACAAAATCTTTAGTGTCCAAAGAATTAATTTGTGGTTTAAATCACTGCGAACAAAGCAAACTGACTGAAGTTTGTAATCTTTGCTCTCTGCGTACATTACCCTGCCTGATTAAACAGGGCTGTGATGGGTGAGCTATATCTGTATCTGGATTCAGTACAGCTGTAAGCACCCTGGTTAAGTTATCTACACTTTATGGGTAACAGTTTCACCTCTGACATAGTTCCCCAGAAGATTTTTCCCAAAACGTTGAACTTCAAAATGCTTACGTGTGACATTTACTGTAGCACAACAGTAGCATCACGAAATGGGACAAACATTTGAGCTTTGCTGGGAATTCTTTGAGGCAATGTTAAAACAATTACTACAAGAAAAACATAATGAATCATGGTAAAATTTTAAATACTTTAAAATTACAACTGAACAAATTTTTTTCTGATAAAATATTGCCTAATATAAAATTAAGGCTCAAGTTTAAAATTCAACATGTTCCTGAATCTGCAAGAAGGTAATAAAAAAACTGTAGAGAAAAGAATTTTGATTTTTAGTTTACAAAACCATTTTATTAACATTTGTCTCAGAAAAATCTCAGTAAGTTTCATTCCAAGATCCTAAACTACATTCACTCTGTCCATAGTTAACAAATAACTACCCCAAATCACTGCCACCACCCTTGCAGCCACACTGCAAGGTCACAGGTCCCACGGCAGCCGCTGGTGTTCCGCAGAGGTTCCTCCTGCTCTTGGCAGCTCGATCTCCTCCAATCCAACGCAGCTCGTCGGGTGGGTGGTTACGGACTGGACAAAACAATTTAACAACCCCACCTCCTTGCCGAGGACACTCTTCACTTCATAACTCTGCAGTGATAAAGGCACACTGGTTAAAGCAAACAGAGTTAGCCCTGGACGTTCTGTTCCCAACAACACAGAACAGCAAAGCGCCAGGGCAGAGGCCCTGTCCCCAGCCGTGACCTTTCGCTCCTCGGCCGGCAGAGAACAGCAGTAGGGAGGGAGAAATGAAGGGCTGCTATAAAAGCCCCATTTATTACGGCAAATGAAGAAATGACTTTACTCTGATAGCTGAATCCTGTTTTTACACAAGGAGCATTTACAATGCCTCTTATTAATGATTTTACTGGATGTCATGATAACCAATCCCCCTTGGCTTAGGAAAGGGCCTGGGGGCAACATGCAAGGGCTCTGCTGGGAAGGCTGGGGCTGGGTGCTGGGTGTGCCTGCAGCTGTCTCCACTTCCTTTGGGACACTTCCCCAATCTAGCAACACTTCCGGTCAAAGGATTTCCTGGTACTTTGCACCAAACTTCCCTCCTTGATAGGATCCCATTTTTTTTAGAGTTATACTAGGCTAAACAGTTCTTTCTGTGCTGGAGTCATGAGACTGAGCTTTTTCTTCACATTCTACTTGGTTAATCCTGGGTGAGTTTTATCTCTAGATGAGAACACAGGCACAGGGCAGCCTGGGTCCCCACCCCTCAGGGGCTGGGAGGGTGTGGTGTGCCCCTATAGATCAAGCTGCAGAGCACTTGCTGTTGGGGCTGGGGCTGAAAATAAAGAGAAGCTCAAAACCATTGAGGTAATTACCTCTTTGGCCTTCTGGGAGACTGAGCCCTAGAAGGCAAGGCCACGTGCAGAGTAATTTCACAGGCACCCCCTCCTCCTCCTTGGTGCAAAGCCTGGACAAATCTCTGCAGCAGTTGTTCGGTACGTATCCATCATTAAGTGTCACGGCCAAAGAGACTGAAGCTGGAGAGGCCAGACGATGTGGCCAAAGCAGGCACAGTCTGCGGCTCCTGGGTGCCCTTCCCACCAAACTCATGAGTCTGGGTTGGCCTGAGCGACTAGCTTCTCAGGAACAGAATGCAGTGGAAGGGACACCAAGTGACATTCCAAGCTTGGCTGGGAAAGGTGCTCAGCTTCCAGCTGGCCCTCTGGCCCCCACACACATGCTGTGAGGGAGTCCAGCCAGAGCCCTGCCAGGACTGACAGGGCCTTCTGTGACTCCGCCCAGTCTGGGGGACTGGCTGATGCCCAGTAGAGCAGAAATGAGCTGTTCTGGTGGAGCCCTGTCCGGATTGCTGGGCTGTGTGCAGAATAAATGTTGCAGCCACTAAGTTTTGAGATGGTTTGTTTTCTAGCAATGACTATCAGGATCAGTCTGGGATGCGAACACAACTCTCATGTCAACTCACTAGGATACTTCCATTTTCCCATTTGTAAGACAGGCGTGGTGTGAAATACCTAGCCTGTTCAATGTGCCTTGTAAAGAGTTTTGGCTTCCTTAGTGAAAAGTTAGAGTAAGGTCAACAGGGCAGTGTCATGGAGTTGGGGGAGGCTGGGGAGGGCTGGCCAAGACAGGCAGATGGCTGAAGCCTTCCCACACGCTGCCATGTGGCACATACAGCGAGTTCCCAGCCGCTCACTAGTTCACTCACTGGGGGGTTGTTATAAGCCCAGCAGGCCTGACATTGAAGAGGTGGAGGTGAGCAAGACAGAGCCTCAAGGCTGCTGGCCTGGAGAGGGAGTAGCAGCCGGTACAGAACCAGGGGTCACCATGCCGTGCTGGAAGGTGGAGGTGGGAGAGCGGGACCTTCTCTGGCGTCTCCTACAGTCTCAGTCGGGCTTGCGTGTTTGTGCGAGTGTGAAGCAGAGGGCCCAGGCCCTCCTATGCTCTTCTGGAGTAAAAGTATGGAATTCTGACTTGAAAATAAGTCAGCAAAAAGTCATTCCTTTTCAGAATGTTAGTTTTGGCTGTATCATCTATAAATGGAGTTTAAATTATAAATCTTTTGTATCTGGGGAAAATTAACATGGGGAGGTTAAGATAATCACACCAGCAAACTCACATGCACTGTTCATTTGAATGTATATCTGCATATGTATAAAATGTATCTCTATTTTTAAAAGTCACATTATGTCATATATATGTTCTTTTCCTTTTCTGAAAGCTAAGGAAACAAACTTCAAATTCCATATCTCTATAATGTTATCGTTGAGAAATGACATGTATGAAAGCCAATCCTATTATTTTCACATCTGTAGCTTGACCACATTGAAGCGGAGGCATAAAACTTAACACTCATGTGTCCTAACCAGAAACAGTATATTTGCTCCAGGGAATGGAGCGACCACTTTTGTGGAAAGCCCTGATATGATTATCTGGATTTTGGTGAATGTACATTCTTACCCAAAAAATGGACGGAATCCAGACTGGTGACCCTCAGCTGAAGTCTACACCCAGGCCCTTTGGATGCCCATTTTCTATTGGCTTCTCTCCAGGTTAGATGTAAAGAACCAATTATCCACTGTGATTAAGGCTAGGGTCTGGGTAAGGAGCTTCCTAAAAAGTGCACCTCTAGGCTTAGAACTTACCCTCATTCCACTGGTGCAGGCCCTAAAACAAGAGTACTCACAATGGTGACACCTGGGGCTGTTGCCACCATGTGCACACACACGCACATACACATAAAGCACACCCAAGCAGACACATGCACATAAGCGTGTGCATGGGTGCACTCATGCACGCATACTGTGAAGCTCTTTATAAGCAGTGTTTTACCTACGGGAACATTCTAGTGGACAAGTTAAATGAGTGGGAGGAACAAGTTGCCCTAGCCAGAAGGAAACCAAGTGAAGGAGGGAGGACTTCTGCCAGGGCTTCCTGGTCTCTGGGTCCCTAAAGAGTGGTGGGGATTGTCAGGGGCATCAAGCGCCATCGACTGTCCACCACTGGGGGCTTCTTGAAGCCATCCTCCTGCGCAGCCACAGCTCTGCCAGGGGGGATCTACCTGCCATGCCCACGTGTTACTAGTTTTGGTTAGGTCATTGGTTTTGGTTCATTCTGTTCTGTGTTCCTGAATAGGAGTGTTTTCTATTCTATGTTTCCCACAACGTTCTCCACCAAGATGCATTCCCTGATAACCCACATCCCTAGTCTTTAGTACCTGCTCAAAGCCCCACCTTGGAACCCTCCATATAGTCAGCCCTGGGCAGCACCCCCTTTTCCAGCACTGCTTCCTCCTTCCTTCCTCCTGCCCCCAGGACCTTGAGGAGGAAGCAAGGAATCAGTCAACAGGCACCACTGCCTCACCACCTGTTGCAATACACACTTAAACCCCCATGAGAACAGAAACACACACACGAGGGTCCCTGCCATACATTGCCATCTGGGCTGGGTCCCAGCTCTGGGAGGTGGTCACATCTGTGGGGATAACAACGACTTCCCTGTGTGGGATGTATTGCTGGGAGCCCTGCACTTTTCATCTCCTTGGCAGTGCAACATGGATTCTACTTTGCTGGGATTTGGGGAGACTGCAGGAAGAAACATGGGAAAAGCAGGGAGCATAATTCTTGGCCTGTGTAATCACCCAGTTTATGCACAATCAGGGAACACTCGCTGATGAGCCTCCTGCAGCCTGGGCCAAGCTTTAATTCCCACTAGTGTAGCAGCAGCTCTGGTAAAGGTTCTGAGCTGGAGCTCGAGGTCACTAGGAACCTTTCAAGTCAGTGGGCTTTATCCCAGGAGGGAGCAGAAACCCTCTAGAGCTCCACAGGCAATTCTACTGCCAGGTCAGAGCTCACAATCTCAGGTTCCGACTAGTGATCTTCAGATATCCTGCTTGTGGGTTTATCCACATTCCAGTCTAATCCCAACTCTGCCAGCCATGGTTTAGATGAAAGAGGGTTAACTGCAGTGCCTCTGAGGTGCAGGGGGAGACAAGGGCAGAGAGGGGTGGGTGGAGGAGCCTCCACAGCACGGATCAAGTTTTCATAAATTCTGGCTGGAATCCGGCCATGGAGACCCACTGGGAAAAGACCCCTTGTATTCAGTGGAGCAAAGGGTTCCAGGGACAGTCATCTTCCCCTAACACCACAACCCTAAGAGGCTGGCCCAAGTGGGCTCCGTTCTGGCCACAGATGCCTCTACAGAACATGACCCAGGCGCCTGCTCATTGTGTTTTTAAATGCTTTGCCAAGACAGAGGTGGCATCTCAAGGACATCTCATTTATGAGGGCCAAATTTCACAGAGCAGAAAATGCTTTTGGCCTATAACTTATATATTAGGTGGTGCTTTTCTTGGAGGAGCACAGCACACTGTTCTGAGCCTCCCCACAGCAACTCTGAGGGAAGGCAAACCAGTTCTGAGAAGAAACAGTGACGTTACCAGTTAATCGGAGTCTGGAATATCCAGCAATTAAAAACAGTGTCTCAGGCAATTCTCTTCTGTTAACGGGACACCATGGCAGAAGGACTCCAATCTCAGCACTATGCTACGGTGATCGAAGCCAGGGGGACAGATTCCTGCATCTCCCTCAGGTTGAGCTGAAGTGACCTCATTTCCAAAGAGCGGCTTCCCCTGGGGGGCGACCTGCTCAGGCCAGCTGAAGAGTGTGGGGCTCGCTGGCCGGGCCTCCCTGCACTTACCCCGTCCTCGCCGGCGGCGAACCTCAGCAGAGACGCAATGCTGCGCTGCAGCAGCTGCAAGAGCCGGGAAACAGGCCGCGTTACAACCCATCACAGCAGATGCTCATGTCAAGTTACTCGCGTCCCCACAACGCTCACGTTCAATCTCAACCCCCCGTCTTCAGAGCTTCAGTCTCAAAGCCTTAAGTCAACCCTGACTTTTGAGTCACAACATGGAGAGACTTCGGTTGTGAAGGGCGAGTCCTCGCTTTCCCCAGGGAGACTCCTCTGGAAAGAGCTCCGGATGCCACCCGCTGCCCACCTGGGAAGCGCGCGCGGCAGCTCCCGGCTGACGCCGGCCTGCGCATGCGCCCGGCACCAGCTCCTACCTTGACCTTCACTGTGCACTGGGGTCTCGAGGGGCAGTCCAGGAAGACCTGCAGGTGTCTCTTGAGAACAGGAGACGTGACCACCCGGGAACAGTCCCCACAGGAAAAGGCGCCTCTGGTGTGTGAAAACACAAGGGAGGACAAGACCCAGAGAAGGCACAGTCAGGAGTTCTAGCAGCGGACAGCTTTCTAACCTCGAACGTCTGCTGACATAGGAAAGCTTTACTGGTCAAAGATGCTGAGCAGAAAAGTAAGGGGTTGCCCCTTTTGGCCACATGACACAGTGTACTCTGGAGGCCGGAGAGCTGACTCCACAGGGCAGGCTGTGCAGCCCCGGCCCAGATGCAGGCCCGGGACTGGGTTGCACACCGGGCAGGGACGGGGTGTCTGTCCAGGTGGCTGCGCACGGGGCTCGGCACAGTCTGCCCTCACACAGGCCGAGCTGGATGGTCACCAGTGTGCCTCACTTCTTATTTCAAAATATTAAGGGGGTACAAATGTTTTTGTTACATGGATAGCTTTTGTAGTGCTTGAGTCGTGGCTGTAAGTGTGCCCATCACCCAAATAGTGCTCACTGTGCCCGCTAGGTAGGGTTTTGCGCCTCCCCTCCTCCCCCTCCCCCACTTATTCTTGTTTTTTCTCTTTTTCTTTACTCTCCTGATTGATAATAAAGGAGCCGAGGACAAAACCCAGCTTTCTCTTTTAAGGTAGCTACGAGCAGCTGCAAAAAACAGCAGAAATCCCTGTTAAGAAACTCAGCGGGCACCGGGCACAACTTGGGCAGCTGCGCACAGAGGCCCACGGCGGCGCCCGGGGCTGGGTTGCTGCTGCGCCCTTCAAGCCCCGCCCCTGCCCCTGCCCCTCACCTGTCTTCTGGCCTCTGTTCCAATCTCCCGTTGCCACACTGGTCACACACAGGCCACGAGAAAGCGGTGCTCTCATCCACACCGACCACGGTGCCTAGGCAGGGGACAGGAGAGTCAGCCTCTCAGAGGTGCTGCCGCCCTTCCTGACGCCTCTCTGCCCCTCAGCACACACAGGATGATATGAGAGGCCCCATGTGACTTTTTTCCCCTCACTTGTCAGTTTATATAAATGTTCCTAAGCTTTCTGTAAGTTCCACTTGTACAAACAAAATTATAACAATAAACAGTTTTAAAACTTGCCCAAATACCACTACCTAACCAGGTATTTTTGTTTTTGCTTGATCTGTTGTGATCTTTTTCCACGTATTTAAACCTACAGTCAAACCACCTGTGTCCCATCTCGTTCTACTTTCCAGGCTGCTGCGAGATGCTGTGAGGACTGTTATCCATCTCGTCGTCAGTCCACTGGAGTGTAGCGTCACAGCCCTGCACCCATTCCCCACCTGGACACTTAGGTCTCCGGGTTACTTGAGGATATGGCTGTGAGTACCTCTGTATATAAGGCCTTTCTGTACTGAGGCCCTTCCTTAGGTAAGTAGAATACCTGTGTCAGAGAGTATGATATTGGAGATGCAGAAAAATACATTTAGAATGTGTTTCCCAAAAAGACTTTCTGATTTACACGGCCACAATTCAGAGCACTGGTTCTACTACACTGTTACTAACATCATCTTAAGAATTTGTCCCCTGTGTAACAAAATTGTTTATTTTAGTTTCCACTTCTTTCATAAGGAGAGATAAATTTTATCTTATTTATTTTATTTTATTATTTATTTTTTAGAGATGGGGTCTTGCTCTGATGCCCAGGCAGAAGTGCAGTGGCATGGTCATAGCTCACTGCAAACTCCAAATCCTGGGCTCAAGCAATCTTCTTGCCTCAGCCTCCCAAGTAGCTGGCACTACGGCACATGCTGCCATATGCAGCTATTTTTTTCGATAGAGACAGGTTCTCGATATGTTGCCCAGGCTAGTCTCAAACTCCTGGGTTCAAGCGATCCTCCTGCCTCAGCCTCCCAAAGTGCTGGGATTACAGGTGTGAGTCACTGTGCCCAGCCAAGAAAGGTAAATATTCTTATTGGCATGCTAATACCCCTATTATGTGATTTCTCTGGTGTCCCTTATTGCTATTGTGATTAAGGATACAGAAATTTCTTTTTTACTACAAAATCTGTGACTATTACTCAAGCAACAAACATGCATATGATGCTATTTAGTGTGGGATATACCTGCAGTACTAGAAACACAAAGATGAATGCTGTAATCTCCACTCTCTGTGATTCCACAGTCTGGTTGGGGAAGCATATAAATAAATAACGCATAAAAATACCATGAAAAAATTGCTAAATGAGAAATAGAAAAAGTCTATGGCCATACCACCCTAAACACGCCTGATCTCATCTGATCTTGGAAGCTAAGTGGGGTCGGGCCTGGTTAGTACTTGGATGGGAAGAATGGAAAAGACCCCTAAGAAGTGCAGCAGAGATGCTCTCTGGACTGGCTTGAGGGTCAGGGAAGGCTCCTAAAGAAGGCAGTGAGGTGGATCCACAGGGCCAGGCCAAAAGTGTGCCTTGGTCGAGCCTGCACAACACGGTGGGGCTGAGGCCAGCAAGCATGGCCACACACTGTGAAGCTGGCAGAGCCTCCATGACTCAGGATCTTGCCAGGGATTGAGAAGGAATGGTTTTCTTGGATGTGAAGCATTACAGGTATCACCTAGATACGCTGGCAAATCACAGACCATCCTTGTTGAAAAGTGGTAAAATCAGATGTTTGAAGAAAAAGATGTGGAATATTTAGAAAAACAGAAGAGTCTTCCTTCTCACTCTTGGAGCAAAAAATTTCATTCCCCACTAAGGCAAGCATTAGGAGAAAATTTGTCTTTAGAGGATAAAACAGAAGTATGAGAACTGGTAGGCTTGGTTATTAAAACACACTCATGCAATGCGTACTTGAACAACTTTTTAAAAATGAAAATAATAGATCTTGATTTTGAAAAGGCTGTCCCAGCTAATGACATTGTCCTTGCAAATCTAATCAAAACTGGTCAAAGGGATGAAAAGTCAAGTCAATAAAGGCTCATAAAGCAGCTAGAAAGGAGTGTGACTAGTCCACAACAGGCAGACGTGTGAGGAAGTGCGAGGGAAGAACCGCGCGGCTGAGTCCCCAAAGCCCAGAGCGTGCCGTGCGCAGTGGCCAAGCACCCCCCGGGCTGTGGGCCCAGCATGGGGCTGGGCTTGCTGGTTTACCAGTGCTTGGTAAATGACTGTTAAGTGAATTAATAAAAAGTAGACTGTTAACCAGCCAAAGTTACTTTTTATCCTAGGATATCCGTGGTCATTAATAGCATTTACATTTATATAGGATTAAGCAATTTCCTTCCAATTAGAGAATAAGGCAAGAGTTGAGGAAATGTATTTCATCTAAGGTCTAAAAACCATTGGAAATATTTTCTGGCAACCCTGAACAAATTTCAAGGGATGTCTAGGAAGTCTGCAGTTAAACTGCTAGTGTCTTGAATGTTCACTTAAATGAGCATCAGAAAGAAAAAAACAATTTTCATCAGGGTTGAAGGTTGTGACACTACACTCATCAACCTGTCTGCAGTTTGCTATGAAAAGCCTTTACTTTGTCCTATGTAGAGAAATCCCTTGTAATTAGGTTTAGGAAAAACATCACGTAGTTATTACAACTTCCTTTTTAAAAGATGCTTGCAAAGCGTCCTAAGGGAAGCACCTCAGCTGCAGGGGCACACAGGGTCGGCCTGGCCCTCACTGCAGCCTGGTGGACAAGTTTCCTCAGTAAACTGAACTCTCTGCTATACCCTCCTCTCCCCTACTTCCTGGATGAAAGAAGTTGGGGCTCACAATTCTTTTCTTCTGTTTAGAGGCTGAAACCTGGTTTGAAGACAGGACTTTGCCACCCCTTTCCACAGAGACATCTGCATAAATGTGTGCTTGTTGCACCCAGTACCACAGCGGTGTGCAAGGGAGACAAAGTCAATGCTGCAAAACTATTATATCACAGACAATAAACCAGAAAGAAGTCCCACATACTCCAGAGCTGCCATTCAGGGAGTGCAGAGATGAGAAGGCCAGGTGCCATGAGCAAAGCCATCCCTGAGACTTGGACGGACAGAGGGATGCTGCCAGTTCCCAGTGAATGACTGCTTCATGCCTGGAATTCATTCAGGACCCTTTCAATCCCTGCTCAGAGAAAATGCTCAATATTCAGCGCTCTGAGACCCAGATGCTCAGCTGATTTAGCTGCCACTAAGAGCTCCGAAGGCACTCACACAGACTTCCTGCAGATGTGAAGGAGCTCCCTTGGAGCCATGTGGGGTACAAATCATCACTGAGGCCTGGGCCAGGAAAGGCAGAGCGGGGCAAGGTTTTGAGGCTGGGAAGGGGGCACCTGCTGCTGTCATAGAGCAGTGAGCACCCCGCCTCGCATGGGTTCAATGGGAGTTGGAGCTGGGCAGGCCGCGGCTGGCTGGTGTGCAGGGCAAGGATGCTGGTGGGAGCAGGTCACTGCCTAGCTGCTGCTTTGCTATGGGAGTTCCTGTGTAGGAGGCTCAGCTAGTCTTTGCTATTTTGAAGCTGGGGCTTTGTTTTCTCTTAAAGCCCAGTTGACTGGTTCTTATCAGAGGATCTGGCAGCACTCAGTCCTGCCTCTGTGACAGCAGTCTGTTAATAAATCCCTCAGACCTGCACACAGGCCTGCAGGGCAGCTTCAGAGCAGGTCTGGAAGCAGGGGAGACCCACAGAGAATGCTGTATGAAAATGGTGAGATGCAAGGAAAATATGTCAGAAATTTGGATCTATATAAAGAAAGAAGAGCATTAGAGAAGGAATGAATGAACAAAATCTTACATTTCTTTTGCTAACCCTATGCAAGTGAAATGAATGACAGCAGCGTTATAAGGGAGGAGAGGGAGGAATTGGGAACACTCTATTACATAAGGTACCTGTCCCACCTGTGAAGTGGGGCAGTGTTATTTGAAAGTGGACTCCATTGGTTTTACTTGTATATTGCAAACTCTAGGGCGACCACTAGAAAAATTTAAAAAGTAAGGATGATTGATATGCTGAGAGAAACAAGCAAATGGAATCATAAAAGATGTTCAATTAAAATGAGAAAAAGCAGAAAAAAGTGTTAAGGCAAAAAAAGAAACAATGGGGCAACTAATAGAAAAGCATTATAAATATGGTCAATATTAATTCAATATTAATTCAACATATCATGTTAATAATCACTTTAAATGTGAATGGTAAACTTAAATGTGAATGATCTCAATATACAAATTAAAAGACAGAGACTATCAGAGTGTGGACAAAAAACAAGAACCAACTATATGTTGTCTATAAGAAACTTCCATTAAATATAAAGGTACAGATAGATTAAAAGTGAAGGGACGGAGAAAGATATACCATGCTAACACTAATAAGAGAAAGCTGGTGTGGCTATTTCAATTTCAGACAGAGCAGATTTCAGAGCATGGAAAATCACTGTAGATAGAAAGGGGCATTACATAATAATAAAGGAGTCAATTCAATAAGAAGACATAACAATTTTTAATATGTATGTGCCTAACAATAAAGCATCAAAATACATGAGGCAAACTGATAGAACTGTTAGGAGAGATAAACAAATTCACCATTATGGTTGGAGACTTCGACACCCCTCTGTCAGTAATTGACAGATCCAGCAGGCAGAAAATCGGTAAGGATAGAGTTGAACTGACAGCACCATCAGTCAACAGGATTTAATCGACATTACTGAATTCTTCATCCAACAGCAGCAAAATACATATTTTTTTCAAGCTCACATGGAACATTCACCAAGATCACACTATGGGCCACAAAACACACCTCAACAAATTTAAAAGTATAGAAATCCTATCAAGTATGCTCTTAGACCACGAAAGAACTAGAAGTCAATAACAGAAAAAAAGAAAACACCAAAATATTTGGAGTTTAACAACACATGAGTCAAAGAAGAAGTCTAGAGAGAAATTAAAAAATATTTTGAACGAATTAAAAACACACATTAAAATTCGTGGGATGTGCTTAGAGGGAAATTTATAGCACTGGATGCACTGTTAGGAAAAAAGATCTAAAATCAATAATCTAAGCTTTCATTTTATGAAATAAGAAAAATAGGAGCAAATTGAAACCAAGAAAAAGAATAAAAGCAGTAATGAAAACTAGAGCAGAAATCAATGAAATTGAAAACAGGAAATCAACAGAGAAAAATCAAGAAACCTAAAATCTGGTTCTTTAAAAAGATCAATAAAAATTGGTAGACTTCTAGCCAGGCTAACCAAGAATAAAAAAGAGGAGACATATAAATTACTAATATCAGAAATAAAAGAGAAGTTCATCATTACTGACACCATGGGCATTAAAAGAATACTAAAGGAATATTATGAAAAACTCTATGCCTCAAAATTAAATAACTTAGGTGAAATGGACCAATTCCTTAAACTATACTATCTATCAAAACTCACACAAGGAGAAATAGACAATCTAAATAGGCCTATATCTATTAAAGAAATTGAATCAATAATTAATAACCTTCCAAAACAGAAAGCACCAGGCCCAGTTCACTGGTGAAGTCTATAAAACATTTAAGGAAGAAATTGCAACAAACGTCTATAATCTCTTCCAGAAAACAGAAGCAGAGGGAATACTGTACTCCTCAACTCATCGTATGAGGACAACATCACCCTAGTAGCAAAACCAGACAAAGACATTACATGGAAGGAAAACCACAGACTAATATCTCTTATGAAATAAATGCAAACATTCTCAACAAAATATCAGCAAATCTAATCCAACTATATATAAAAAGGATTATATACCACAACCAAATGGGATTTATGCCAGGTATACAAGGCTTGTTCAACATTCAAAAATCAATTAATATAATCCATCCTATTAACAAGCTAAAGAAGAAAAATTATATGATCAGATCAATAGACGTAGAAAAGGAATTTGACAGAATCTAACACTCAGTTGTGATAAAAAGCCATCAGCTAACTAGGAATAAAGGGAGCTTCCTCAACTTGCTAAAAAACACCTATAAAAATCCAATAGTTGGAACAAACTTACGTGATTAATACAGGATAATAGCTGAGAGCAGAGCAAAATTGGATTAGAGGGATAGAGGTTCCAAAAGGAAGATTACAAAGGAAAAGGTAACTCCAATGATTTGATTTCATTTTTGAGGAGTTAGAAAAAAATTAGGTTGATGTTCAGGCAATGCCAGGAAAATGAAGGTCAATAGAAGGCTCCAGGAAAAAATGTCATACAAGAAAGGAAACCGAATGTGGTATCCCATCTTCCTGGACAGTAAACATATTTAGACAGGTGGAGCACCTCCAATCTGAAAATCCAAAATGCTCCAATGAGCGAGCACTTCCTTTGAGCATCATGTCAGCACTCAAAAAGTTTCAGATTTTGGAGGAAAAGGAAATGCTCAACTGCCATATATACTGCAAGTATTCCAAAATCTGAAATCTAAAACACTCTGGTCCCAAGTATTTCAGATAAGGGATACTCAACCTATATAATCATAATAATATCAATACCATTTATGGATTTTCACTTTGAGAATCAACCTGTAGATAACATGTACAAGGCTTAATTATGGTGATAGAACAGAATGTTATCAGCCTTAACAATATAAAATGCAGAAGCAAAGGTAGGTAGGTGGAAAGGAAGAGTGCAATAAAAGAAGGGCAGGAGAGTTAATATTCTTTTCTTTCAAAGTGATACTATCTTTAGCAGACAGAACAACAAACAAACAACACTCCTACAGCTAACATTGTACTTAATAGTGAGAAACTACACCGCTTCTCCTTAAAATCAGGAACAGGGCAGGAAATCACCTCTCACCACTGCTATTCTACATGGTACTAGTAGTCCTAGCTAATGCAGTACGACAAAAAAAGAAAATAAAAGGCATATACACTGAGAAGGAAGAAATAAAGCTGTCTTTGTTCACAAATGACATATTTCAAAGGAAAACTCAAAAGAAACAACAAAGAAACTACTGGAACTACTAAGCGGTTATAGCAAGGTTACAGGATACAGGGTTAATATTCAAAAGTCAAATGCTCTCCTGTATACCGGCAATGAACAATTGGAATTTAAAATTATTTTTAATACCACTTACAGTAGCACCAAAATAAGTGAAATAATTCAGAACAAATCTAACAAAATATGCACAAGATCTATATGAAGAAAGCTAAAAAACTGCTGAATGAAATCAAGATATAAATAAACGCAGAGATATTCTGTGTTCATGTCTAAGAAGGCTCAATAGTGTTAAGATGTCAGTTTTTCCCAAATTGATATACAGACTCAATGCAATCCCAATCAAAATTCCAGCAAGTTAATTTGTAGATATAAACAAATTGATTCTGAAGTTTACATGGAAAGGCAGGACAATAATAAAGAATAGCCAAGACAATATTGAAGAAAAAGAACATAATTGGAGGACTGGAACTACCCAACTTTGAGACTTTACTGTAAAGCTGCAGTAATCAAAACAGTGTGGGTAGTGGCAAAAAAAAAGACAAATAGATCAATGGAACAGAATAGAGCACCTCTATAAATTGACCCTCGTAAATTTAGTCAACTGATATTTGACAAAGGAACAAAGACATTTCAACAGAGAAAGGATAGTCTTTACAACAAATTGTGCTGGCTAGGCACAGTGGCTCACGCCTGTAATCCCAGCATTTTGGGAGGCTGACGCAGGAGAATCACTTGAGGCTGGGAGTTTAAGACTGGCCTGGGCAACACATAGCGAGACCCCCATCTCTACAAAAATGAAAGAAGGAAAAAATTAGCCAGGTGTGATGGTGCACACCTATAGTCCTAGCTACTTGGGAGGCTGAGGCGGGAGGATCGCTTAAGCCCAGGAGGTTTGTGTTTGCAGTGAGCTATGATAACACCACTGCACTCCAGCCTGGGTGACAGAGCAAGACCCTGTCTCTTAAGAAACAAACAAACAAACGAATAAAAAACAAACAACACAACACACCCCCCCTTAAATGGTGCTGGAACAACTGATATCTATATACGAAAAACAAATCTAGACAGACCTTACACCTTTCACAAAAATTAACTCAAAATGGATCACAGACTTAAATGTAAAACATAAAACTCTCAGAAAGAAAACAGAAAACCCTTAGAAAGAATAGGACAAAATCTAGGTGACCATGGCTTTACAATTAGTTTTTAGATACAACATTAAAAGAATAAATCACAAAAGAAGAAATTGATGTGGAACTTCATTAAAACATAAATTAAAACTTATGGTCTGCAAAAGACACTGGAAAAGACAAGCCACAAAATGAGAAAAATATTTGCAAAAGATATTCCTGATAAAGGACTGTTATATAAAATATACAAAGAACCGTTAAAATTCAACAATAGGAAAATGAACAACCTGATTATAAAATGGGCAAAGGAGCTGAGCAGACACATGACCAAAGAAGAGAAATAACCATATGAAAAGTTGCTCAATGTCATATGTCATTAGGAAATTGCAAATTAAAACAATGAGATACTACTAGATACCTATTAGAATGGCAAAAATCCAATATACTGGCAACACCAAGTGCTGGTGAGAATGTGGAGCAACAGGAACTGTCATTCATTGCTGGTGGGAATGTAAACTTTGGAAGACAGTTTGGTAGTTACTTACAAAACTAAACATACTCTTACCCTGTGATGCAGCAACAGCACTCTCTGGTATTTACCTAAATGAGTTGAAAGCTTATGTCCACGCAAAACCCCGCACATGCATGTTTATATTAATAGCAGCGTTACTCATAATTGTCAAACTTTGGAAGCAAACGACGTTCTTCAGTAGGATAAAAAACTGTGGTACAGCCATGCAATGGAATACTGTTCGGTGCTAAGAAATGTGCTGACAAGCCATGCAAAGACATGGAGGAACCTTAGATGAGTATTGCTACGTGGAAGAAGCCAGTCTGAAAAGGCTACATACTGTGTGATTCCAACTATATGACATTTTGGAAAAGGCAAGACTATGGAGACAGAAAAAAGATCAGTGGCTGCTAGGTATTGGGGGTGGAGGGATGAACAGGCAGAGCACAGAGGATTCTTAGGGTGGTGAAACCCTTCTGGGTGATACAGTAATGGTAATGGTGTATACATGGTATTATCCACCTGTCAAAACCAACAGAACTGCACAACAGAAGGAACCCTGGCTCCCCCGAACGTGAGGGGCATTGGGACCCTGGCTTCCCTGAGCGTGGGGATGCTGGGACTGCTCTGGATGTCAGGGGTTGGGGAAGCCCTGGCTCCTTAGAGTGTGGGGAGCACTGGGCCCCTGACTTCCCCAGAGGTGGGAGCCCCTGGTCCTGGCCCCTCCAGCCTGGCTTCTAGGGCACTTGCCCGTGGTTAGCCCAGTGCTCAAGCTAACTGTGGCTGCTTTGAGAACCCCCTGCTGCTGGCTTTGCTGGGACTGGCCAGGCACAACTGGTGTTTGCAGCCCTTCCCTGACACTTGGGATGGTGGGGCTGCCTCTCTGCTCAGGCAACTGGAGTGACCTGGGGCTCCTAGGATATTTATTAACTGACTTGTTGTAAGAGGCCTAGAACCACTCCTTGACAAGCCAGCGGGGCCTGTGTTCAGCGCTGTGCCTGTGCCACCATGCCCCACCTGGAGCCAGCCCTGCCCTGCTCACCCCTCAGACTTCACCTGAAGCTCTCGTATATAGAGGACCTGTGAGATTCTCCAACTTTTCTCTATTAAAAAAGAGCCAAAGATAAGTAAAATAGTTTAAGCATATTTACTAAGCAAATGAGAAAGGGAAAGGGCCTAATAGAAATGGTTTAATCAGGAATGTAGATCTTACCAATTTATAAGATGAGGGCAAGAAAAAAGAAAAAAACCTTTTCATCTTATTACAAGGGAAAAACATGAATCAACCACGACCAACTTTTAACTGTTTGCTCTATTGTTCAGAAATATTGTTCTCCACCTCTAGTAATAATACCTGAGAAATTCCAGTCACAGAGAAAACTGCTTTATTTATTGAATTTGTTGCTTTAGATTGGGAAGAGCGCCAAAGCAGCATTGGACAAGTGTGTGTGGGTCTCTGTAACTGACGTGCCTTCTTTACCGCACGAGGGAGGCAAGCATGGGATTCCAACGGTGCACGCGTGCACTGCCAGTGTCTACTCAAACCTTGGCATGAAAGCACAGGCCCAGGGTGCAAGCTGTTGCATCTCAATGTGGCCGGGGTGGACTGGACGCCAGGGAGCCCCAGCTCCTGGGGTCCTTCCATGTCTCAGGCACGTGGACTCTGGGCTAGGACCTGTGCAGATGTTCTTGATTAAGGCAGGTGCCAAGAGTACCTGCCCCAAGGCCTCCGTCACGTTAGGGAAGTGCTGCATCCAGTACAGCCCACCAGATAGGCAGGCAGCACACTCCCCCCGAGCAGAGTGCGATGTACAGCAGCCTGTATAGCTCTCCTTCCAACGCGTGCATGCTTAAGGGTCTGAAACCCTGATCCCTGGGACATCTAAGTTTGTCTCGTGCTACCACGAACAGAACTTCATGATGGATCAAACTGCCTGTGCTTTACTTAAAAAATACTTAGTTCTCACCCTACATGAAGGTCAGTTAGAGCGAGGTGGTGCTTGAGGGTGGTTGAGCCTCATCAGGTGCTCCCAGCAGCTGCTGCCCTGGCACAATGCCTCAGAGGCAGGTTCCCCTGGCCGGTGACATGAGGCTGTATTTGGTCACTCAGAACAAAGTTCCTTCAGCATACCAATGGCTAAGCCCTGCAGAGAGTGGAGATCTGTTTCTTTTTGCATGTCTGTGGCACTCACTGGCTGTAGTTAGGAATGGGTTAGGGAAACCCTCCTTTAGGAGCCAGCTCTTCAGGTACATACTTTCTCATAAAACAGTGCTGGCAATTCTTACCGTCATAGAATAACAGGGTACTGTACAGCCTAAGCCGTGTGGGGCATGGCAGTGACTTTCAGACATTGTGCAGAGAACTCCAGAACTCCACTGGAGGACTGCTTTGTCATCCTTCTTCCGCCTCAGAGCCCTTGACCAATCCTGGGTTCTGGGAGAAGTGGGGCAGGGAGGGTGGGAGGAGAACAAGTAGCAACCAGTAAAGAGAATAAAGGTGGAAGTCCTGACAGAAGCGTCTGGAGATCTGCGAGCTCCGGAAGTTGGCTGTTGGTGATTGCCAAAGGCACATGCATGGCGCATGCTCTAAAGGAATGTGTATGTATGTGTGTGTATGTGTGTGTGTGTGTGTGTGTGTGTGTGTCACACCGGTCTGCATTGTGGTTCTGTCCCCATACCCTGTCTGCTGATGGTGCGCTCTGTCGCCATAGCCTGTCCACTTGGGCACCTGGGGTATGCCTGTCTGCACAGTGCACTCTGTCCCCAACGCCTGTCTGCCCAGGGATGCAGCACTGCTGTTCCCCGAGGAGCAGCTCCATGCTGGCTCACCAACGCCCCCACAGTCTGCTTCGTCTCTGCAGACCCCCCACCCTTCTGACCTCTTCCTGCCAATAACCTGTCCCTGCTTCGCACCACAGTCTATCTATGGTGCTGCCAGAATTCCTTCATTTAAAAATCTAATCATACAATCTCTTCAGAATGGCCAAGGAGGGCGGAACAACACAGAACCAGCCCGTCCCACACTGGCCCAGGTCAGCCTCCCTACTTCATGCTTTTCCCTGTTCCTCCACCAGCACTTGGAGGTTTTACAACTGCTCCTCGCACCTCTGTGGGTTTTCCACCTGCCCTTCCATTTGCCTGGAGAGCCTTTACCAACTTTGCTTGACAAATCCTGGTGGCCCTAGGGCCACCCACCCTTGGAGATGACTGGCTCCAGCCCTCAGACAGCCACCCTTTCCTTCCTAGTCCCCGGTAGCAGAAATATGGAGATGCCTATTTTCTCCACTAGACTCTGAGGCTTTAAGCCCCCAAAGCTTCCTGTGCATGATCTCATTTAATACTGAACAATGCTTTGAGACCGATTCTATTAGCCCTATTTCATAGGTGAGAAAATGGAGCCATCTGTTCACAACTGTAGTTACGTGTCAGCGCTGGCCCCACAAAGAGATGCCCAGAAGAGAAGTTCAAATGGCCTCAACACCATGAACAAGTGTTCAATCTCACAAGCAGCATGTGATTTAAAGCAACAATGGAATAAGTTTTTTTGTTCTCAAAAATTTTAAAAAGAGTCAGGAAGTCATGGTGGGTAAAGGTGGGGAAAACGGGCCATCTTAGATGTTACTTTCAGAAGTTTGAAGTTTTATAAACTTTGTGGAAAGCAATTTAGTAATATATCATTTACTATTAAACATACACATTCCTAGATAGGTGTCCACTGGGAAAAAAACAAAGATAAATAAAAAATAAAAAACATACACAAAACCACACATAGTATAGCTACTTTGGAAAATATTTTGACATTCTTCAAAAAGGTCAAATGTAGGATTACCATATGCCCCAGCAATTCCGTTCCTGTATTCACACCCAAAGTCTAAAAACAGGTGCTCAAACAAAGACTTGTCCATGTATACTCACAGCAGTTCTACTCACAATAGCCAAAAGGTACAAACAACCCAGATGTCCATCAACCGATGAAAAGATAAGCAAAAAGTGGCATATCTGTGCAATGAATATTATTCTGCCATAAAAGCAATAAAATTCTGACACATGCTACATTATAGATAAACCTTAAAAACATTTTGCTCAATGAAAGACAGCAATCACAAAAGACCACATATTATATGATTCCATTTATATGAAATATCCAGAATAGGCAATTCACAGAAACAGAAAGTAGACTGGTGGTTTCCTAAGACTACGGTGTGGGGGGCGGTATAACTGATAATTGGCACGGGGTTTCTTTTTGTTCCCAAATTAGATTGTAGGGATGGTTGCACAATTCTGTGAATATATTACAAACACTTTATATGAATGAATTATAGGGTATGTGAGATACAGAGTTATATCTCAATAAAGTTGTTTAAAAAGTACATGAACCCTAAACCCCTGAAATCCTCCCTTATAGATATCAGTAGGGATTGATGTCCAAGAATGCTTATAACAGCCTTGCTTATAATTGCAAAACACAGGAACATCCTGCATGTCCATCATTGGAGGGACAGTTTGTTCATTTGAGGGAATATTATGCGACTATTAAACTCTGGGGTTAGAGCTCTCTCATCCCTGCTGGAGCATTAAGTGAGAGAAGCAAGCGACAGAATGACACAGCAAACCACCTGCTTTGCAAACATGCAGGCTCCGCCAGGGTAGGTAGCCGTGTGCTCCCGGCGTAGCGGAAAGATGCTGCAGGACAGGTGTGGGCGGGAGGCTGTTATCTTTCTCTTCATTCATCTTTCCCTAGTTCCAATGGACATGGATTACTTTTATTAACAAAAATTTTATAAAGTTAAAAAAGAAAGTTCCAGACTCATACATCCAACCAGCTGCTGAAACATCTCAGATGTATCCAAAACACCCAAACTGTCCAGATGGAACTAAGATGGTCCCGTCACAGCTGGCCTCACGCACCACACCCTCCCTCAGGAACAGTGATGCCACAGCCTCCTCATCTGAGCCAGGAGCGTGAAGGTCTCTGTGCGCGTCCTCCGTCTCCAGGGATGCCCTGCTCCCTCTGTACCCAATTCATCACCAACTGCAAATTTTCCTCCTAATTCCACTCCTGGATCTACTTCTCCACTGCTGCCACCACTGCCACCAGCCCCTCCACTCTGCTCCTGACCCACTGCTTGCCACTCGGAGGCCTCCCAGCAGCCGGCAGCCCGTCCGCCTCCCTGAAGCCCTGCTCCTATGGCAGCCTTTCTAAGTCCTGCTCTCTTTCCATGAGACATTCCTCCTGCCCCCAGCCCTGACCTAAGTCGTCCCACCTACCCATTAGCTTGCAGCTGGAGCCTCCGGCTTTGAGGAGCCTTCCTCCACCTCCCAGACAAGGTGAGGGTGTGTAGGCCTAGCATCCGTGCACTCATCTGATTCACGCTTGTACAGCCCTGAGTTCCACATGTAAGAACTACTTCTGGTTTTGTTTAGTGTCTAGAACATAGCAGGCACTCAACAAATACTTGCTGAGTAAATGAGTAAATGAATATGAAGTATGGTATTTACGAAAACATAAATGCCATTTCCAATGACACGGATGCCCACCTTGAACGCTGCAAATGGAGTTGACAGGTGTGACGGAGTCCAGCTGGTCAAGCGTCACCGGGCCAGTCAGATCGCAGGGGCAAGCACCAGAGGCCACACACAAAAGGGGCTTTTGAAGCAGGAGGACAGTCCGCTCAACACAAACAACTCGACCTGCCAACAGAGGCATTTCAGATTATTGAAGCATTGAAAAAAAAGTGAATTCTCCAGCCGGTAAAGACACTCTCATCTGCCAGCCTCTCAGAGTTGTGTGGTGAAGGGTGCAGGTATGGGGCCAGCGGCACAGCACCAAGCCAGTGAGCAACACTAGACTCAAATTCAATCCAGAAATGGTAAATTTTGTGGTACGTGAATTATATTTAAATAAAATTTAAAAATATATAGTTTAGGCAGGATTCTAGTTTGATCTCTGGACAAAAGGGCTGACTGACCTAAGCATATACGTTGATAATGTTCCAGCTTTTAGTTTGTTTTCATAAGGATATTCTAGGCCACAACTTCAGGTGGCTTCTGTGGCAGCACAGGGTGCCATCTACAGGCAATTCTGGGGGGACCAATGGCGTTTCTGTTGGGTGTGTCAGCACCACAGGCGCTGGCTCTGCCCAGGTGGCCATGACGGGGTCAGTGAAAGCCTGAGGCTGATAGGTGGGCCTCTCTGACCACAGGCCACGTCTGTGATGGGCTTCGTGAAGTGCTGACAGTGCCCAGGCAACATGGAAGCATCCAGAAGCCACACAAGCCATGTTGTGGGCACCAGTCGCCCCTAGACCACAGCTGTTGGGAAGCAGCGAGCGCACCCTGGTCTCGGACAGCGTCCCTGAAGAGGATGTCATGAGGAGCAGCTACGGCGAATGCTTCCAGGACTTCCGGGCCCAGCACACAGGAGGGGAACACACAGACCGGCAGGGTTTTGGGGAGCACGGGATCACTCTCATCCCTCACTTGCAGAGTGATATCAGTCACCAGCAGCCAAATCTCCCTTTGCTTCAGAAGAAGCAGACTCTTCAGCTAAAATTTGAAGACACAGTAAAGACCATTAACTGTTACACCTAAAATTTTTTAAAGCAACAATCTTAGAGGATTGTTATTAATACTAACAATTTAAGATATTTCAAACTTACTTTAAAACCTACAGTAGACTTTTCACATGTTGGTCACTAGACCCCATTCACAAGGCTGTGCCCCGAGTGCCTCGACCTTGTACCTGGTTAACCACCTCCTTTGCTGGGCACCACCCACACTTCCCTGGCAGCAGGGCAGGGCTCTATTATTCCTCTGACCTATTTAGGTAGAAATCATCATTTTTTTTCCTCTTAATCCTGTGTTTAATCCTAGAATGTTAATTACCATATTGTTTTCTATCTACTGCATACACATTAGTCTCTCTGGACGGCTGTAAGTTTCCTGAGGGTTAGGGATGGATCTTACTGGCCCTTAGCCTTTGTACAAGGCCTCTGAATACAGCAGGTGTCACATATTTGTTATACCTGCAACAGGTTCTCTTTATCTTTTTTCTTTCTTCTTTCCTTTTATTTTATATATATGTATATAGATGTATTCATTTTTTTCTTGTCTGTAAAAGTTGTGATGCCTTTTCAAGCTCTGTTCACCTGGTATTCTGCCCCTTCCCCTTGGTCAGGGCTTGGGAGTCAGCAGATGCAAATGGGGCCAAGGATGGCCAGCCGGTCTGAGGCCTAGGCGCAGCCAGCTTGAGACTCAGTTGGTGCTGCTGGTATGACGATGTGGTCAGGTTGAGGATTCTGCATGGCTGCTCAACAGGACTGGGCACAGAAGGTGACTTCACTCTCAGGAGCCGTGGGGTGGGGTGGCGGAGGTGGCCTATGTGGCTGGGACGTTGATTACATAAAAGAAGTTTGAGTAATACTGAGGCTAATGGAGCTTGGTTGCTCACTGCTGGAGAAGAGAGATATGCACATGGAATTGGGGAAGCCTCTAGTAAATTCTGTGATGATGGTTTGGTGTTGGAAGTATTGGTGTAGAATCATGATTTTAGATAGACAGATAGAAATACAGAAGTAGACAAGGATTTACGTGTGTGTGCATGAATATATACACATATATTTCCTTGCTCTGTCCACTGAGAGGGCCTAGAAGCAATGACAGCCCAATAGCAGAGAGCCCACCTAGAACCTGGATCTTGGGTTCTAAATACCGTTCTCAGCTGGGTGTGGTGTGCATGTCTATAGTCCCAGCTACTTGGGAGGCTGAGAAGGGAGGACCACTTGAGCCTAGGAGATGAGGTTGTAGTGTGCTATGACTTTACCTGTGAATGGTCACTGCATGACAGCCTGGACAACAGAATAAGACCCTGTCTTTAAAAAAATTTTTTTAAAAATACCATTTTCCATTAAAATCAACCAGGGCTCCTTGAAGAGATGGCTGATTCCAGAGCATAGAAAACAAAAGTTGAGTCTCAAACATCTTATTGTGTCAAAAAGTAAGGAAGTACTCAAAGAATGATGGGAACATGTCTTAAGGACACAGGAGCCAGCTTAAATATGGGAAGATTTGAGCAGCAAAATGAACAATAGTAACAGATTATAATCTGTTGAATAAAAAATGAATTCATTGCTCCATACTGATACAAATAAATGACTACATAAATGAATCAGGGAAATGAAAAGCTCTTAATTATAGCAGAACGCCAGCTAATAAATGTAGAAGAAATGCTGAAATTAGAAATTTACCATTTGGCCACCATCTAAGTATAATTAACTCGGTTAAGAATCATAATGGATATTAAAATAAAAGTTTGATAAGAAAGAAGATTTTTACATGGTCAAAGTATCTCCCTATAAAATATTTACTTATTAATTAATCAGAATGAAATACTAGTTAACTTTCGCATGAAGAAATTTGGAAAATACCATCTTTATCAATTGATAAAATATCACAGTTCTGGGTCAAGTTAACTGTGTGTCTCCTGATATGAACACAGAATTATTTATGTGGTATTCCTGTCAAAAATGCATAATCTGAATCTATTCATGAGAAAACATCAGACAAACCTAAACTGATGGACATTTTCCTAAGTATTAAAACTGGCCAGTATTCTTTAAAAAAGTCAAGGCCATAAAAGACAAGCAAAGATGAAGAAGTACTACATTTGAAGGAGATGAAACAGATATAACAACAAAATGCATATGACGAGGACCCTGTACTGGACCTTGGAATTATAAAGAATATTTCTGGAATAATTGACAAAACCAAAATTCTAAAAATTGGTGAACACTTTAGGAAAGGCATAGATATTTACAAGAGGTTAAGAGTTCTTCAAACAATATTCAAAGATTCTAGATGCTCTTTTTAAATACTATGGATTTTGGCCTGTAGTCTCTCTTTCAATCTACTGATGAACCAAAATGTTCCAATTTCCCTTGAAATTAACTATCAAATTTTTTTTCTCTAACTTGCTTCAGAGAAAGATTAACTATCAAGTTATCACTATTATTGGGGTTATGAATAAAGTTAGTAACAACAAAATCATCTGTAAAAATATACTAATAACCAATTAATTTGAAGCAGTATCAATAATTCATTGCTAAAATTTTATTAAAAATATATCTCTTCTTGTTTATAACTGTCAAAACTTTGAAGCAACCAAGATGTCTTTCAGTAGGTGAACAGATAAACTGTGGTGTATCCAGACAACGGAATATTATGCAATACTCAAAAGGAAATTCCATGAGCTGTCAAGCCATGAAAAGATATGGAAACTTAAATGTAAATTATTAAGTAAAAGAAGCCAGTCTGAAAAGGCTACCCATTGTGTGATTCCAACTATATGACATTTTGAAAAGGCAAAACTATGGACACAGTAAAAAGATTAGTGGTTTCTAGGGGCTTAGGAAAGGGAGAAATGAGTAAGTGAAGTACAGAGGCCTTTTAGGGCAGTGAAATTATTCTGAATGATACTAAAATGATGGACATATGTCATTATATACCTGTCTGAACCCACAGAATGTACAACGCCAAGAGTGAACCCTACTGTAAACTATGGACTCTGGGTGCTTATAAAGTGTCAATGTGGGTGCATCAATTGTGACAAATGTACCACTCTGGCGGGGGATGTTGATAATGGGGGAAGCTGGGCATGTGTGCGGGCAGAAGGGATATGGAAAATGTCTATACCTTAATTTCAGTTTTGCTGTGAACCTAAAACCGCTCTAAAAAATAAAGTCTATTAAAAAAATTCTTACAGCCCTATGTAATCAGGAAAAGTATTATTTAAGCATGGATGATGTAGAAACCTAACAGATCTCTTCCACACAAATATGCCCAATTAACTTTTGACACAGGTACAAAAGCAATTCAATGGAGGAAGGACGGTCTATCAGCAAATGGTGCTGGAGTGAATGGACATCCAAGGTGGAAAACTGACCTTGACCTAAACCATGCGCCTTGTACAAAATCCAACTCAAAATACATGATGGACTCAAATGTAAATTTATAAATCTTCTAGAAAAGAATGTAAGAGGGAAACTTTGGGACCCAGGATGAGGCAAAGAGACTTGACTTGTCCTAGACTAGACAACAAAACCATGATCTGTAAGAGGAAAATCTGGTAAATTTGACTGTATCAAAATTAAAAACTTCTACAATATAAAAAAAAATCCTGTTAAAAAGATGAAAATACAATTTACAAACCCTGAGAAAATATTTGCAAATCCCATACCTGACAAAGGCTTTATATTTAGAAAATATAAAAAGCTTTAAAAATTCAACAGTAAACTAACAAGAAATCCAATTAGACAGTGGGCAAAATACGTGAACAGACATTTCACCAAAAAGGATCTATGGATGGCAAATAAACACATGAAAAGATGTTCAACATCATTAGTCCTCTGAATGAATCTCCAGAGAATTATGTTAATTGACAAAAGCCAGTCTCAAAAGGATCTGTTACGTGTTGAACTGTGTCCCTCCCAAAAAGATCTGTTGGCATTTAGGACTTCAACTAAGGACCTCAGAATATGGCCTTATTTGGAAACAAGGTCTTTGCAGATTTAACCAAGTTACAATCAGGACATTAGGGTGGGCCCTAATCCAATATGGACTGGTGTCCTTATAAACTGGGGAAGTTTGGACACAGACCGCAGAGGAAAGACAGTGTGAAGACACAGTGAGCAGATGGCTGCATGGCTGGAGTGCTGTGCCAGGGAACACCAGGAACTGCCAGCGAACACCAGAAGCTGGAAGGGGCAGGAAGGGTCCTTCCTAGAGCCGTTAGAGGAGCACTGTCCTGCCCACACCTCGATTTCAGACTTCCGGCCTCCAGAAGTGTGACAGAGGCCAGGTGTGGGCACGGTGGCTCACCCTGTAATCCTAGCACTCTGGGAGGCCGAGGTGGGAGGATTGCTTGAGCTCAGGAGTTTGAGACCAGCCTGAGCAAGAGTGAGACCCCATCTCTGCCAAAAAGAAAAAAAAAAACAGCCAGGCATGGTGGTGCATGCCTGTGGTCCCAGCTACTCTGAAGACTGAAGCAAAAGGATTGCATGGAGCCTAGGAGTTGGAGGTTGCAGCGAGCTGCAATGAAGCCACTGCTCTCTACCCAGGGCAGCAGAGTGAGACTGTCTCAACAACAACAGCAAAAACCCAAAAATAAAAAACAAGGAAACAGAAGTGTGACAGAATACATTTCTGTTGTTTGAAGCCATCTAGTTTTTGGAACTTTATATGGCAATCCTAGGAAACTAATACAGATACATACTGCACGGTTCTATTCATGTAACAATCATAAAATAATCACAATGACAGAGAACACATTAGTGGTTGCCAGGGCTAGAGATAGGGAAAGGATGGTGTGGCTATGCAGGGGAACCAAGGAGACTCTGTGGTGACAGCACAGCAGCACATACTGAGTGCAGTGGTGGTTACACAAGGCCACACGTGTGACAAAATTGCATAGAAGTGCACACGCGCACACACACACAGAATACATGCGTGGCTGGTGAAATCTGAATGGGCTCTGTGGACTATGCCGGTGTCAGTTTCTTGGTTTTGATTTTGTGCTGCGGTTGCTGTGGGTGTGGGAGGTTGGCGTGGAGGAGGGTGCTCCAGAGCACCCTGTATATTTCTCTGCAATCTACTCTGAATCTATAATTATTACAAAATAAAAGCTAAATATAAAAAATATCTATCTTTTTCACTTTCATGACTTAGTCACTGGATCTGTTTTGATGACACAGGTTACGGCCGTGACACAAGGTACCACGCTACAGCCAATCCTGACTGCAGAGGGTGCAGGCAACTGGCTGAATTACAGGCTGGCCCCAGGACTTAGCTTATCTCAATTCCTCCCTGAGAAGTTGGTTTTCGATGATTCTCTTTCCCACAAAAGCAGAAGATAGGTAGAATTTTAGTGGATCAAAGAACCTGCTCCATTGGGTTCTGGGTCTTTGACTGTCTCTGCCTACAGGACCACCCATTCCTAGGCACATGCCCACTGAAAGCCTTGCTCGCGGGCAGGCTGCTTCGTGGACAGAACGGGGTCCCTGTATGCGTCCCAGCTCCCCCACTTCCGGGGCAGGGCCCTCCAGCCAGCAGGCAGGCCGTTCACAGTCTGTCTTTCTCTGCCCCAGCACTCCCCTCCTCCTGGGCTTGGGGCAAGGATTTGACACCTGCTTTCTCAGCTGGAGGGCTGCGGGCAGGAGTGTGTGCTGCCACAGCCACGCGACTGCTCTGAGGACAACGTTTTGCCTGCAGCGTGGCCCTACGACTGGGTCTTCTCGAGATGGGCGGAGGAGCATGAAGTTGGCCTTCGGTTCACTTCAGACTTGGAAAGTCAGAGACACATCCTGTGCTCCACCCTTGTCCTTGCTGAGGGCCCTGTCCCCTGCCTGTTAAGCCGGATACTGGGACAGCTCACAAGGCACACAACTGGGCGACTTACGTTAATCATTCTCTAATTCCTCAGGAGAGGCACTAATTAGCTGTCAAGTGATGAAAAGGTAAACAGATAAATGGAAAACGATGGAAAAAAGAGGGCATTTCAAAACTATTAAATTTATCCTAGAATAACCCACTACGGTGAGAGAATGTCACACCCATTTGACAGATGAGGAAACTGAGACGAGGAGGTTTAGTAACTGTACAAGCTCAGTCAGCATGTGGCGGAGGTGTGCTGCGTCCTTGCCACCCCTACAGGTAACAGAGGGACTGCAGAGTCAAAAGGCATTATGGGCACTGGATTAGAGATATTCCTAGAACAGGTATACTACTGCTGCTGAGATAAAATGGTATTTACATGACACTGGTTTAAAAAACTGAAAAATCCTGCACGGAAATTAAAGATGGCAAAAATATCAATAATAAAAAATAAAGAGCTAAATGAAGTTCATTTATATTCACAATTTAATTCTCTGTTTCTGTTTCTATGGGCAATGTACTTTTTATCTAAACTTCAGGATCTCTGTGAGCTAATGTATACAAGTTCAGCTGCAGAGAACACGTACCTTCTGCAGAGAAGGAAAGGCAAGGTAACAGACACCTGAGCATCACCTGCGGCACATTCCTTACATCTGAAGTGTAAAGTTTACTTGAGATACAGTCTTAAAATACTCTTGTAAAAAGATCAGCACCGTGTTCTCATGCAGAACCTCTGGCATCCCTAGGTGACGAGCCTGCATCCCGCTTGACGGTTTCAGACGACGGCCCTTCCCTTCTCTCCTCCCTGCCACACGTCACGCTGTGCATTCAGTGCAGCCTGCCAGGCGCCAGGAGACGCACGTCTAGTTGTGTCTCCTCCTGTTTCACGGCTCCCAGACCCTGCAGCCCTGCGCAGCACTTGAAGAATGTCAGGGATCTTGGTAGACCTGAGGTAGCATAATATGGCCCATGGGCCAAACCAGCTCACCGCCTGCTTATGTGTGGCCTGCAAGCTAAGTATGGTTTTTAAATTTATTTAAGGTTTTTACATTTTTAAGTTGAAAAAAGTCACAAGAAGAATACAGATGAAAGATAGGTCGATACAACATGCTCATACATATGCATGTCATCAAGAACTTGATTGGAAGTTAAGAAGCATATTCTTTTAGTCATTCTATAGCTCTTCTCCTGCCTAAGAATGATCAGAAAAATGCAAAGAACTTGTTCAAAATAAAAGCACAACAGGAAATAACTCTGGATAACTTAAGCAGAAGAGAAAAGCTCCAAAGCCAGGCAGCTGGGCCGTGGCTGTGTGCAAGGCATGCAGGCTTTGCAGAGATTCCTATCAAGTGTGTAGGTGACATGCACAAGGTCTAGGGTTTGCTTTGTCAGGTCTTGGTAACCAGGCATAGTCTGGTTTAAAGACAACCCCTGGTGCCACCCCAACCCTGTGCCCAGCTCACCTGCCCAGGTGCCAGCTTCCTGCCTCCCCCCGAGACCACTCACTGGGCAATTCTCTGGTGTTCCGACCTGGTTGGTCACAGGTGACACACCAACAGCCTGAGTAGGCACAGGCAGCCCTGGGTCTGGTCTGCTTCTTTCACACATACCCTCAAGGAGGCTACGGTTAGAGGGCACTCATGTACCTGGTGCACACCGCCGATGAGTGGACGAGGACTTAACGAATAGGATGTTCTCTGTGTCTCTTGGGTGATTAGATTTACATGGATGCTCCTCCATGAGTCAAGGTCCGGCAGATGTTTCTCATAGAATGTTGTCCGTGCAGTGAGACTGCCAAGGACATTTTTACCTCATCTACTCCTAGCTGATCGAACAGCAAGCTCCTCTAGGCTGCCACTCCCTAGAACTGCCCAAGGCCTCACAGGGATCACAGAGGGGCCTCTTCAGCTTTCGAAGGCTCTCAGAGTTCCCAGAAGTGGCTGAGCTCAATCTTCAGATCCCGCTTCCACCCCAGGAATGAGGTTCCAGCTTCTCTCTCCTTTCTGTAACTAGCTTACGTGTCAGAAAACAATGAGCGCTACTGAGCTGAAAACCTTTGCAGTCAGGGTTGCGCTTGGGTTGTTTTATACCCCAGCACCTGGCACAGTCCACACCCATACAAGGAATGGATTTATCACCACTTCAGCATGGAGCATGCTTAACTGGATTTTAAAAATGCTTTTCTATTTTGGCACTCCATTAATTCCTAACAGAGATTATCCTTTAATAAACTTATAATATCTTATACATTACAACACCTTATGAGAGAGAGAGCAAGAAAGACAGACACATTACCTGTGGTCTTTGATAAATCACCCTGGCATAGAAACTGCAGCGGGTACCGAGAGCGCCAGTCTGGGAAGGTAGAGAAAGAGACTAGTGACGTTACACGAAGCACACAGACAAAGCAAAAGCACTTGAGGAACTTGTCAGAAATAAAAACACTACCTGGAGAATTTCTCTTAAGCAGCGGGTAACTGGAGGCTGGTAGAGCTTTGAAATGGGGTCTTCTTCAAGGATATCAATTCGTCCCAGAACTGGATGAGCAGTGAGGATGTAGCAGAAGGCAGGAAGAGCCAGATGAGTTTTTACCTGTTTAAAATGAAGGCAAAGGTAGAATGTGAATGCATTGTTAAAAGACTGAAATACACTACTACAATCTACCCTTTAATATATAAGTATTTGCCTATAGACGTGTACCCTCTCTGGAATACTATACAAGGAATGGTTATGCTGTTTGCCTCTGGGGCCAAGTATAAGAACTTCTGTACTTCTGAATTTATTACCAATTTGAGATTTTATTGCAGAAATTTATTTTTCAGAGTATACTGAAAACACCACTTAGAAATTACTTCTTAAATAATCGAGAGATGGTCATTTTTGGCAACTACTATGCTGTGTGGCACAGTGCTAAGTTAGCTATGTGTAGTTAGCTACACACAGAGTGCTAAGTCACAGACTTAGCACTCTACATAAGCAAGATGGCTCCTAGTTTTCAGTTTTGGGAGATGTGCCCCAAAGCACTTGCTGGCCAGCCTGCTGCAAAAGGCTCAGGAGGGACAAGGAGAGCACCTTTTAATACACTTCGCTACCTGTGAGCCACCACTATGAGCACCTGATGAGGCAGGCAAGGTGTGACTACCTGTGGCCGTACGAGCTCCTGCTCTCCTTGGTGACTGCAAGGTGGTGGGAAAACCCTCTCTGCATCTGCCTTAGCACTAGGCTGAGACCGTGATTGTTGCCACCGTAAGTGAGGATTGTGAGGTAAGCAGTTATCAAAAGGTAACCTCCAGGGACACGCTGTGCAGCACAGGGGAAAGTGTCCAGGGCTGCGGCTCCAGATGAGCCAAGTGGATCTGAATCCCAGCCTGGTTTGCATCATGGGTCTCCACAGACAACAGAACTGGCTGCACAGGACAAGGCTCCTTGTCGCCTCCATGGGGACATGGCCTGTGCAGGAGGTGGAGCAGGTGCCTCGCTCGGCACTGGCATGGAGCAGCCGCAACTAGGGGAGCTTCTCCCATGCTGGGCTTACCTCTTCACAGGGCTGGCCGTGGCCCGGTGCTTTCAGAGGCATCACTGGGGGCCAGAGGGAGTCGATCAAACTGAAAAGCCCTGCTGTCCTGGAACAAGAAAAGATGCTGTCAAAGGTACTCATCATTACATACCACCTACAAAGCACCTGGTCAGTGAGCTGGAGCTGGTGGAAGGCTTAACAGACACCAACCCCAATGCTACGGAGCTACAATTTGAGGTGCTGGTGATTTCAGACAGGGAGGATAGAGGACACAAAAATAGATGGACACATATGGGAAACCAACTGCGCAAGAGTAGGCCCTGTCCATTAAATTACTATACATCCGCACAATGAAATATTATACAGTCACTGAAAGGGTTATACAGAAAATACATAGGACGTGAAAACATGTTTATGACACCTTTCTAAGTAAAAATCAGGCAACGAATTACAATGCTTTTATGTATATATCTATGCATGTAACTGTATGTAATAAGCCAGAGGACAAGATGGAAAGATATAAAAATCTTTTTAGTGGTTATCTGAGTAGAGCTTAGAAATATTTCTTTTCCTCTTTGGATTGTGTATTTTCTACATTTTCCCAAAACAAACATAAACTACTTATAATATGAAACTCTTCTAAAATAAAAAATAGAGTGGGACACAAAAGGATACACATCCTACAATTCCACTTACACGGTTTTCACCTTAGATCTGCACTTCCAAGACCCAGCTCTGACCTTGACTCGAGCACCTTGTTCACAGGGAGGGGAACAGCATGGGCCTCTGGGCAGAGAGCCTTGTCTTGCGTTAGCTCTGCCTTTGAACGCCGTGAGACCTTAGGAAAGTCACACCTCAGGAAAGTCACACTACACTCAGACCTTGTGAAGTCAGCAGAGTGCAGTACCCAGCTGTTGGTGTTACTGCAGCAGTGAAAGAATGAGGCACATGCAGCTCTCACTAGGCCTCTATGCTCAGAGTAAGTGCGCCATGCATGCTGGCCGCCTGATATTACCGTATTATCAGCATCATCACTGCTAGGCCCTAAACTTCTATGCTGTTTTTTGCTCAAAAATTTGCCCAGTTTAAGACAGGATTTTAATCCCAGAGTTATTCTGTGAAGGAATAGAGTAAAATTAAGAGTATGATAAAAGATGTGTAAAAAAATTCTCTTTGTATGAATAGGAAAATACGCAACCCTTTCCAAATAGTGACAGAGTGCTCATCAGTTTTCCTAAATTTTTGGAGTTTTCCAATAAGTGTTCTGTGGAGTCCAATCCATGAAAACCTGGTCAGCTGGGTTGCTGTGCAGGACACATCTTTAGCTGGGCACACTCACACTCTCACATTGCTATGGGACTGGAGATGGTAGATTCCCCAAAGCTCTCTGTAAAAGTCACCTGTAAGGTCCCATTAAACCCAAGTTTCTTTAATTTATAACCACAAAATCCTTTTTGGTGTAGTCACTAATAACATCCTGAGGAACTAGTATTTCCTTGGAATTTTCTTTGAGAAATGCCATTGTAGGCACACAGCCTTAGAAAAGTTATATTTGAATTTAATGACTATTATTTATTTAGAGGATGCTTCTGGCTAATTCTAAAAGCTTGAATATATTTAATGCAGATTCTTATGTAAAGGTTGGCTATGTGTTAAATAAAATGCTTAGCTCATAAAAAAATCAGCTTCTCTACTGTTTTATAAAAACAGATATGATTTGGATGGCTTCTGTTGCTTTGGGAAGGAGAGTCTTCATCTTGGGCAGCTCACACATTCCTGTAGATGACCCCAGCCTCTGATGGGGACACACTTGGGGCAGAAGCTAACTTTGTTTGGCATAAAGTATATTGTTCTTGTCACTGCAATTCATTCCTTACTATTCATTTTTGCATAAGGTTTCATTTTGTTACAGAGGAAACACATTATTTTTAAAAAGCTATCATTTAACAATGTTTAAACAACAAACAAGCTGAGAGGCAAGTGGCTACCATAAGCTTGTCTTTTCAAAAGTTAATAAAAGTTTTTATTAAAAGTTTTAAAATAAATGTTTAATTAAAGAAAAAAAGGACATACAGATTATGCTTAGGATTTGATAATATCATTATGCCAGAATGAACTTCCTGGGCTATACTTCAATTTACAGATTGCATAAAATGAGTATGCAGAAAAATTCGGGTCATTAAACTTCAACAATAAAAGTTTTCCTGCCGATACTTGATAGGAAGTTCTGTCGTCCTGACCTCTGCATTTGGAAAGTGGAGCCCACGGGAGAGAAGCCGGGCCAGGGTATCCACCAGGGTATCTGGCAGGCTGAGGCAGTCAGGGCAGACGGCCTCCCAGAGAGCGCAGGTGGAGAAGGTCAAGTCAGCGGATCACCACTGGAGGGAGAGCCCATTTCCCAGCACTTCCCGCCTGGGCTCCACCGGACTCTCCTCGCTGTTACCTAAATACCAGCTGCATTTGAAGAGCAGCGAGAGGGAAGGAGAGGCCAGTCACCACGCAGGCAGGGATGGAGGCAGCCTGGAGCTTTCCTAAACTCACGCCCAGGAAACTGACAAGATTCTAGAGCTATATTTTTATTTATAGTAACCAATGCACTTTTTAAATGAAAATATATCAAGAAATATGCATGTATTAAAATTATATTTACCAAATTCTACAAATGGATGTTTTACCACAATGATTATATTTACCATGAAAAATACCAAGTGTTTTTTTTTAGTCTCTCTAGAGATTGCTGATAGTTTATTAAAACAGTAACAATGTCTTCTGCATGAGGTGTGATGTGATATGAAGTTCTCAAGTTCTTTACTGTATCATAGGAATATAAAAAGTATAAATCCAATTTTTAAAATTGAGATAATTCACATACAAAAAATTCACCCGTTTAAAGTGCACTGTTTGTTAGTATGTTCATAGGGTTATACAACCATCACTACTATCTAATTTCAGAATGTTTTTATCAATCCCAAAACAAATCCTGTATCTACTGAGCAGTACTCTCACTCCCTCCAGCCCCTGGCCACCACTAATCTCCTTTTTGTCTTTATAAATTTCTCTATTCTAGATGTTTCTTATGAATGGAATCATACATGTGGTCTTTTGTGACTGGTTTCTTTCCCTTAGCATGTTTTTGAGGTTCATCCTTGTTGTAGCATGTATCAGTACTTCATTCCTTCTTATGGCTGAATAATAATCCATGGTATGGATAAAGGACACTTCATTTATCCATTCAACAACTGATGGACATTTGGATTGTTTCCATTTCTTAGCCATTATGAAACTCTTGCTGCAAACTGTTTTGTACAGGTTTTTGGATGAACACAAATTTTTGTTTCTCTGGATACATGCTCAAGAGTATAATTGCTGGGTCATAGGGTAAGTAATGTATGTTTATTTTGTAAAGAAACCATCAAACTTTTTCTAGGGTGGCGGCATCATTTTACACCCCACATCCATAGCCTGGCAATGTACGAGAGATCCGGCTTCTCTGTATCCTCACTAGTGGCTGGTGTTACTAGATTTTTTACTCAAGTTGTTCTAACGGGCGTGTAGGAACATTTCATTAGGGTCTTGATTTACTTTGTCCTCAGGGCTAGTGATGCCGAATATCTTTTCATTTGTTTATTTGCCATCATATATTATATATCCTCTTTGGGAAGTGTCTCCATGTTTTTGTCCAGTTTCTAGCTAGACTCCTTGTTTATGTGCATGTCTGTGTTTACTGCTGAGTTCTTTCTATATTTTAGATAGGAGATTTGCAAATATTTCCTCCCTATTTATAGCTTATCTTTTCATTGTCTTAATAGGGTCTTTTTCAGATCAGTTTTTAATTTTGGTAAAGTCCATTTTACCAATTTTTCCTTCTACGGATTGTGCTGTTGGTGTCAAGCCTAAGAACTACTCACCCAGTCATAGGTCCCAAAGGTTTTATCCTAAAAGTTTTACAGCTTTATGTTTTATATTTAAACCTCAGATCCATTTTGAGTTAATTTTTTTAAAATGTGAAATTTAGATTGAGATTCATTTTTTTGCCTATGGATGTACAATTTGTTGAAAGACTATCCTTCCTCCACTGAATTGCTTTTTTTAACACCTTGGTCAAAAGTCACTTGGCCATACTTCTGTGGGGCTACCTGCAGGTTCTCTATTTCTCCTCATTGATCTGTATCGATCTCCTCGCCAAAGCCACAGCCCAATGACTGTAACTACATAATTTGAAACTGGTTCACTGATTCCTACCACTTCATGCATTTTCAAAATTGTTTTATCTATTCTAGTTTTTTTGCCTTTCCATATAAGATTAATATAAGCATGTCTATATCTACAAACATTTTTTCTAAGATTTTAGTGGGCAGTGCATCAAGCCTGTATGTCTTTTTGGGGAGAACTACCATCTTCACAGTGTTGCACCTTCC
>CAUYRT010063973.1:0-38243 GCA_963574885.1 Lepilemur ruficaudatus | reverse complement strand
GGCAATGGCTCGCTCTTTCACGCTGAAAAGTGGAAAGTATTGCATTTTTATATTTCTAACAAACGGACTCAAAATCCACTGACATTCTTTATTTGGACAATTTTCAAACAGGTTAGAAAAATCCATTTCTATATTTTCAGGTATGCAGATGCAAGCATTTTTATAGGTGATACCACTGGATTTTAACAACAAAAATCCCATTTTCAAAATATTCTCTTCAAAGCATGAGTTTCTCTAAGAAAGCAATAATGTTAAAATGGGTCATATTTATCCTGAAGAGTCAAAGGAATTTGAATTCTTTTTTTGGTGGATATCTGCTAGGTAGCAAACTGCCAACAGCCACTTGTCATTATGAAAAGGTCAGCAAATTTGGAACAGTTGTCTTTTTGTGCAAGAAAAATGTAGAACTCATCTTTAAGTTTGATGGCTCTTTTAAGGACTCCTCCAAGAGATAACCAGCGTGTCTCCATGCAGTTCAGAAGATTTTCATAGTCACTTTTCTTCTGATTACAAATCATTGTATAGCATCCTGCTGTACTTTGTGTATTTCTGGATTTGCTTTCTTGACTGCGGTAGCCTGCAGGCAGTTAGCTCACATGTGCTGCTGTTCCTGCCCCTCACCCCAGAATCCTTTCAGCACGGAGCAGCCACTCTATCAATGAGTGCACTCGACTTTCCCCGTAAGTGGTGTTTTTATTAAAGAAGTAATTTACCGTTTAGTCCGTATCTTTTTCCCTTTATTAGCTCACAGAAATGTGGTTCTTCTAGGAAAATCATGTTAGAAACATCTATACTCTTATTTAACTATTTAGCAAAGCTTCTGCAGTGTGACATTTGTTCGAATGCTTAATCTCTACATCCTCAGCAATATTTTCTCCGCCTCTTCCAATGCGCTCACCACATTGTGTTGTATCTACTGTTCTTGCTACCACCGGCTACCACTCCAACTGCCCTGTTTCCAGTCTCTCTAAGACAAGGGACATGTGTGTCTGTGTGTATAGACAAGAGTGGTGTGACGTGGGTCTAAGGGTGAGTGTGTCCGTGTCCTGGTAACCACCTCCCTCCCACCACTTCCAGCAGGGGCTAGCGAGGGGGACGCCCCCAGGGAAAGGAAGAGTGGTGTCTGGTTCCAGGCTGGATCCGTGCTCAGGCAGTGAGGTTGCTGACCTGCCTTGCACCTGTCTGAGCACAGGAGAAGAGAATGGTGCAGGGACTTCTTTTCTTGTCTGTCTGGATTCTCATGGTTTCTACCTCGTGGAGAAGAACTCACACTTGGAGTAGGAGAGGTTTCAGCGCTGACATTTTCTTGTTGTTCACTTGCATTTGCATTATAAGCATGAACGTCAATTGTGGTTTCCTTGCAGGAATTTTGTTAAGTTATGTATCTGTTTGTAAGAGTTACTGTAGCTAAAATTTGGTAAGGTAATCTGTAAAGCCACTTAGCTAGTTTGGAATGCATCACAGCAGATAACCTTTACCAGCACTAATTTGAGGCAGTCAAATCAAGCATTTCTGGGCATGTTGGGGTGGAAGGATGGAGAAACCAGGCAGAGCAGGAGCTTGTTTGGAGGTTCTAGCTGGGCAGCCTGATTGTCCTGGCCCCTGGCCACTCCCGGAACATATATATGAGATATAGAAAATTACACATAAAAATAATACATTAATATATAATTGTACATAATAAATACATAATTATATGTAAGTACATATATTATTATGATATATTAATTATATATTAATAATACATGTTATTAATTATGTATCATTATATATTTATATAATGATTATACATAATATGTAATTGTAGGAAATAATTTATGATTATAGTAATACTGATTATATTATTTATATATCAATACTAATAAAATATATTGATATATACAACAGACCTGTCACCTGGAGACCTTATTTACAGGGCAAATTTCTGGAAGTGCCCGTTTGCTAAGGCTGCCATAGCTGAACAGCAGAAATGTACCATCTCTTAATGCGGGAGGGAGAAGTCTGAGATCGAGGCGTGGGCAGGGCTGGTTCCTTCTGAGAGCTGGGAGGGAGACTCTGCCCCAGGCCTCTCTCCTGGCTTCCGGGGGTTTTCTGGCAAGCTTTGTGTCCAGTGGCTTGCAGATGCGTCACCCTGACCTCTGCCTCCATCTTCACGTGGTGCTGTCCCTGAATATGTCTGTGTCCCAATTTCTCCTTTTTGTAGGGACATCAGTCATGTCAGATTAGGGGCTCACCCTACTCCGTGTGACCTCGACTTAACCCCTAATTACATCTACAACGACTCTATTTCCAAATAAGGTCACATTCTGAGGTGCTGGGGGTTAGGACTTCAACATAATGGATTTGGGGTAGGGGGGAGACATAATTCAACCTGTAACACCAGGCCACATCCTAGGCCTTCTAGAACGAGGTCTCTGAGGGTAGACGCCTGGGATTCTGTGTGTGTGTGTGTGTGTATACATAGTGTATTCCATGTACCACAGTATGGTGAACACATTTTTTCTTTGTAGTTTTAAAAAAAATTGTGGTAAGAATGCTTACTGTGAAATATACGCTCTTAATAAATTTTTCAGTGCACAATGCAGTATTGTGGACAACAGGCACAATGCCGTACGGCACACCTCTAGAATTCATGTTTTTAACAAGGACCCCAGGTGTGATCCATATGCTTACTAAAGTTCAAGAACTACATGGCCACCCAGGGTGACACAGAATGTCCCCTCTCCCACCTCAAATACATAGGGATACAAATAGAAGAAAACTATATATTTGAATATGTAGCTGAGTTCAAAAGAAATGGAAGAGAAATTTTCATGGGCCAAAAACGGAGAAATCAGACCCAGAGGGCAGAGCACTGGCTGACAGCAGGCGGCCTATAGGAGTGGACAGTGGCCCAGAGCCCTGGGCCTGGGGCGGGGTTCCAATCCCCTTGATGGGGTTGTGTGCTTGAAGCAAAGACCTGGAGCTAACCCTTCTGCACGAAGCCTGGAGCCATGAAGAGAAGTTTTTTCGGGGAAAAGGGAGGGAAACAGTCAACTGGAGAGGACATTTCCTCAACCAACTAGAAATTTGGAAGATTGAGGAGCTCCTGGCCTCTCACCTCTGCCGTGTGAATTCACAGGATGAAGGAGCCTTCTTAGCTGAGGTGCATGCGAGGACAGGGAACTTGGGCTGGGGGTGAGGGAGGCATCACCCACATCACAGAGACGTGTTCTCCTTTGAGGACGTGCTGGGCATGGCATCTGGTCGTTCTGGAACACTGGAGCAGAGCTGTGATTGGGGACGGCCTGTGGGCCTGGGACACGCAAGGCTGGGCCCCTGGGCAGCCGAGGGAAAGGAGCCCTGGGAGGCAGGATGGGTTAGGGGCACAGAAAGTGGGGGAGGAGGGCACCAAAGGTGAACTTGTTCTGTGCGGTTCTCCCTTTAACCTTCATAAGACATGCCCACCGCCCCACCACCCCTCCACCCTGAAGCCCACCCAACCTGCCCATTCCTGGGGCCGTAGGCAGAGTAGCAAGGCAGCCTTAGTGAGCCCTCCCAAGCTGGCAGGGAAGTGGCTGGGGTGTCACAAGCCCAGGCCATGGGTGCCAGCAGAGAAGGGCCCTCACGTGCCATATGCGATGCTGGCCAAGCCCATATTAGGGGACTCAGGGTGCCTGAAATCATATGACCCTTACTCATTTGGGGACCTAATTTGGGAAATAGTTTGGTTTAAAAATGAAAATTGCTATGGCAGTTATGGTATCTATAGTAGTTAGATAATAACTAACTTCCATTTGTTGAGTGTTATTTACTGGACACTGTGCAACTGTAAACCTACCCTGTCGAGTCCTCACGGCAGTCCTATTGCGTAGATATAATTTTTATCCCACCCTGTCTTGGAGATGAGAAATCTTAGGCTCTGGGGGATTATATAATTTGTCTAAACTGAGTTCATGAACTAGTGAACAGTGAAGGCCGGGACTCAAAAACCCAGGCCTCCTGTCTGACGTCCCCATCAATGTGTTGGCCATGGCTAACTCTAGGGAGTGGATTACAAATGGCTTTTATCCTATTCCTTATGCTTTTTGTGTTTGCCAAGTTTTCTCCATAAAATGGAGAAAAGTTAATAACCATAAAAAGAATAACACAACCAAAAAATGAGCTCTGGAATGTGTGTGTTCAGGGGGAGATGGTGGTGGGGAGGGTGAGGTCAGGCAGAGTCCCCTGTGCCCCCATCGTGCCCAAGGTCCTGGCTCTCAGAGCCATCATCTGCTCTGATATTTAGGCTGTGGCTCTTCTCAAACCCAGGACCCGACAGTGCTTGTGACGGAGGAGAGAGGCTCAGGGAGATGTGAACCTGACCCTGAAGGACCTCTCGCCTCCCCCCACCCACAGGTCAACCCCTTCAGAGACCGCATCTGCAGAGTGTTCTCACACAACGACGTGTTCTCCTTTGAGGACGTGCTGGGCATGGCCTCTGTGTTCAGCGAGCAGGCCTGCCCCAGCCTGAAGATCGAGTACGCCTTTCGCATCTACGGTGGGTGCTGTGGGGGGGAGGGGAGGAGGGTGGAAGGGGGAGGGCCACAGAGGCCACACCATATCTGGAATCCATCAACATCATAGACAGGAGGGTGCTAACTGGCATTATCCTGGGCATTTGTGGGTATGTATCTTGTTTTGCAGGTACCGAGGAATAGGAAAAAAACCGTTTGAGAACTACGCCTCCAGTGGCTAGCTGCCCTCCTGATGGAGTCAGGCCGATGGAGTCCAGGGTGCTAATATTTGGTGGTGGTGTGTGGGCATGCAAGGGGAGGGACTACATACGGGTGTAAAGGAACTATGCTTTTTTGGCAGAAAGAGCACGGGATGGGAAGTTAAGAAAACTTGAAAGTGGAACTTGCTGAGCCACCAAATGGCTGAGCAATCTTGGACAAATCATTTCCCTTTTCTGGAGCTCCATTTTCCTCATCTTTAAAATGAGGGGGTTGAGAGAGATAACCTCTGAGTCCTTTGACATTTTTTGGACTCTGAGTCTGTCTGGGGCAGTCCTCAGTCTCTGCTAAAGTTCTGCCCTTCACCAGGCAGATGTCCTCTGAGCACAGCTGGGGTGCATGGAATGCTCAAATGGAATCAAAGAGAAAGAAAGAAAGAAATCTTGCGAAGTCTTCAGACAGACTGCGTGCGAGGCTTTAGTCCATCACATTGACTCTCTGGCCCCAAAGGACTTGCCTGTTGACACTTGCACCTTTCAGCATCTCACCTGCCAGGCCCTCTCCTGTCTCCACACTGGGGACACCATCTTATTTCCGCCTCGCCCAGGTGGACTTGGATAGAATGGAGTTGAGGAGCTTTAAGCCAGATGGGCCTATGAGAGCTCAGTTTTCTCATCTGTGAAAAGGACTTAGTAATATCATTGTGTCGTGTATCCTCAGGTTTGGCAGCCAGTCAGCACACATGAAATCACGGATTTCATGGGAACGGCTGAGGAAGCTCCTGCCATACTGGTGCTCCTGCAGATAGCAACTGCAGACTCCAAACTAAATATAAAAACAACTAGCTTATGTATATATAGCTACCAAAGCAGATCGATTCTATAGAGCTTTGACACTTGGAAGAAGGAAACAGTACCGGAGGGGTTCCGTCCCACCACCCTTTTTTTTCTTTTTAAACTTTTTTAGCCAAAGGTGGGCTTCAGTGAGTGGCTCATGCAGGCTGATGAAAACACAGAACTCTTTCAGACTTGAAGAGACAGAGAGTCTGAGGCACCCACAACCCCTGCAAAGGGAGGGGAGAGTCCGTGAAAGAAGAAAGACAGACAGGGAGTCCAAATTCTGTGCATAAACTATGTCCGAATCTTTCTGACCTCTAGACCACAAACACAAGGGCGGCCCAGCTAAGGATAAAAGCACCGAACTGAGATTGGAGCTGCCACCACATGTTAACAAGGCCTGTGAGTGACAGCGTTTCATTCTGAGTCCCACCAATTGCCCGATAAAACCCAAACTTCAGTACTCTCTGAAGGAATCCAGAGTCTCCACAGTAAAACATTTAAAACGTTCAAGAGGCTATCCAAAATTACTCAATGTACAGTTTTCTTAAAAAAAAATTGATGCATTATCAAGAATGGAGACTGAGTGACATGACCCAGATGCTGGAATTAGCTAAGGATTTTTAAATAGCTATTATTACTATATTAGTCAGGATTCTCCAGAGAAACAGAATAGGATGTGTGCATGTGTTTATATACAGAGAGAGAGAGAGAAAGAGAGAGAGAGATTTTTTTATAGGAATTGGCTCATGTGATTATGGAAGCGGAAAGTCCCATGACCTGCTGTCTTCAAGCTGAAGAACCAGGAAAGCTGTGGTATAATTCAGTCTGAAGGCCCGAGAATCAGCAGCATCAATGTCTGAGGACAGGAGAAGATGGATGTCCCAGCTCAGAGATGACAATTCACCATCCTCCACCTTTCTGTTCATTGGGCCCTCAACAGATGAGACAATGCCCATCCACACTGGCAGGCTGATATTCTTTACTCAGTCTATTGATTCAAATGCTAATCTCTTGCTGAAACACCCTCACAGACACACTCAGAAATAATGTGTTACCAGCTATCTGAGCATCCCGTAGCCCAGTCAAGTTACACATAACATAAACCATCCCAATTACCATGCCCAACAATGTGGGAAAGAAAGTGCTCATTTCAAAAAGAGGGAAAACATCAGCAGAGAAATAGAAACTGTAAGAAAGAATCAAATGGAAAATATGGAACTGAAAAATAAAGTAGCTGAAATAAAAATTTACTGGATGGGCTTAACAGGAGAATTGACATAACAGCAGAAAGAGTTGGAAAACTTGAAGATAGACCAATAGAAATAATCTAATCTGAAGAACAGGCAGAAAAAATATTGAGAGGGAAGAACAACAGAGCCTTGGGACATGTAGGACAACAGAAAGGTCTAAGATATATTTGACTGGAGTCTCAAAAAGAGAGGAGGGAATGAATGGGGCAGAAAAGATATTTCAAGAAATAATGGCCCCAAATGTCCTAAATTTGATATGTTACAGATTTACAAGAGCTCCAAGCAGGGTAAGTACAAATACAATCACATTGCCAAATTCTGTTGTCTTTGTAGGCCCCGCCTGTCCACATAGGTCTTCCTCTTTCTTTACCCCAAGTATTTTTGGGAGTCCCCAATGCATCCACGGAGTTCAAGCCCACTAGCAGCCACTCTCTGCCAGGCTCCCACCACAGGTGGCAGCTGTGCTGGCTCAAGCCCCAGGGAGTGCTCTTCTGGCCAAGGCAGCTCCTCTGGGAAGATGCTGGCCCAGGCTCCATGCTCATCTCAGCCAAGAGCCTGCAGGTTGCAAGTCACAGAAACTTACCTACATAAAAGCAACTTATGAGGAACAGCAGTATATTCGTTTTCCATTGCTGTGTAATAAATTATCACAAACTTAGAGGCTGCAGATGACACACATTTATAATCTCAGAGTCTCTGCGGGCTAGGAGTCCAGGCATGGCTTAGTTGAGTCTTCCTCTTAGGGTTTCACAGAGCTACGATGAAGGTTCTGGCCAGGCTGCCTTCACCTCTGGAGAGTGCTTGACTGGAGAAGAATCTACCCACAAGCTCACTCAGGTCATTGGTGGAATTCATTTCATCATGTCAACAGAGCTTAGGCTCTGCCTTCTTGCTGGATCTCAGCTAGAGGCTGCCCTCAGCCCCTTGCCACAAGGGGCTCCCAACACGGCCACTTGTTTCCTTAGGGACAGCCAGGGAGAGAGTCTCTTGAGATACTCTGTTGACAAGAGTCTTATATGACAATGTGATCATAGAAGCGACACCCCATCACTTTGGCAAATTCTATAGGTTGGAAGGAAGTCACAATGCCCACCCGCACTAGAGGGGGTGGGGATTATACAAAAGCATGAACCCCAAGAGATGCAGATCGTGGGAGTGGGGCACTAGAGTGTGTCCACCACAAGCAACATGGAGCCCACAAAGGAAGGGAGGCCTCCCGGGGGCCTGAGTGCAGCTGGAAAGGGTCAGGGAGAGAGGCAGCTACTTCCTGCTTTCCATGGCGTCTCTCTCATCTCTACTTCTCCCTCTGAACCTTCTCCTTCTGCACATCCGACTTCTATGTCTCTATGCCCATGGGCCAAAGACAACTGCCCAGCCCCCCACATGGCCTGCAGGCTTCACTAGGACAAGCCGCAAGCACTTCCATCTCTATCTTCCATTTTCTCAGGAGACGCTGGTGGCCCAGCCGAGCCACTGATCTAGCTGCCCCTGGGTTGGGTGACCAGCCTTCCCAGTCAACTACAGCCAAAAAGAAGCAGAGCCGCAGAAACAAGCATGGCTCCAGAGGCCTGCCACTTGAGGGTGGGGACATGTCTCAGTGATGGGAGAGGGTAGGCTAGGCACATGTCCCAAACGATGTCTGCCTCAGCTGTCTTTCCACGGTTTCCTGAGCTAAACAAACAAAAACACCCAAGCCCTTCAGGAGCTAGGAGAGCAGCAGGTTCTCTTTGGACTTCAAGGCACGGTAGCTAAATCGTGTTCAGCTCCGAGATGGGAAGAACACCCGTGGTCCTGAGAGATCAGACTGAGAGCCTTGGGGCAGGTCAAAGACCAGAAACCACAGTGACCCCCATAACGTCTTTGTGTCTTCCTCTACCTGCTCTCTCCAGGCCCCCTCGGGCATACAGTCTCCTTCCTCCTAGAGTCCAAGCACAAAAACGAAAAGCTCACAGCCTTCATGCAAATCACCTGTGCAAATAGATGCCCAGGGACTCATAAACTCCCAGCCTTCATCAGACAGACTCAGACAGATCCAAATTCTCTTTGGTCCCTGAGGATTTGTTACCTGACAGAGCTGTCGGTGGGATTAGAGCTGGGATGCGTGAATCCCGAGGCTGGTGCCTGGCAGGTGGCAGCTGCATACTAAGTCAAGATGGGCGTGGCCTGCAGCAAAGGGAGAAAAAGAGGAATTTAAAAAAGGGAAAGGAGATACAGCAGGAAAGGAGAAAATGGTCGTGGTGACAGTCATGGCAGCCATTCTTAGCAAAAGTCCAAAGACCTAACTCAACGCTCTGACCCCTTGTTACTCCAAGTGTAGCTCACGGACCAGTAGCATCCACACTGCCAGGAAGCTTATTACTATAGCAACGCAGAAGCTCAGGCTCCACCCCACACCCACTGAATCAAAATCTGCACGTAAACAAGACCCTGGCAGATTCCTCTGCATCTTGGTGTTTAAGAAGCATTGCTCTAACCCTCTGGCTCTTGAGCTCGGCTGCACACTGGACCCACCTGGGAGCTTTTTAAAAAAGGAAACAGACGCTTGGGCCCCAGATCCAGAGACTTGATGTAATGTATGTCCTGGTTGTTGGGCTTTTTCAAAGCTCCCTGGGCGATTCTAACGTGCGGCGGAGTTTGAGAGCTATTGCGCTAGCCTCCTACTTCAGTGAGGATTGCATCCAGTTATGTGGAACTGCATTCACGGAGAAAGAAAAGAAAAGAAAGGACGGTCTAGAGTCAGGCAGTCCAGAGCTGAGGCGGTAACTCCAGGACGTAACCAAGGGCCCAGGCTCCTTCAAGCTTCCTGACCTGCTAACGGTAGGGGACCATCATCCTCATGGTCACAAAATGTTTCTGTGCCCACAGGCATCTCATCTTCATTCTAGGAAGGAAAAAAGGGGACAGGAGAAGGGATAAGGACAAAGTGTACATCCAACATCCACAGGCAGAGTCCACTCTCCTTTTACAAGCTCTCTTGGAAGCCCCACCCAGCAGCTTGAGTTTATATTTAGTTGGCCAGAAGTATGTCATATGGCCACGCATAGCTGCAAAGGACACTGAAATGCTGTGTGTTTTAAGCTGGACATGGTGTTGTTCTGAAAAAGGGCTGCCGTCCTGTTGGTAAGAAAGAGAGGGAGAGTGACTATTGGTCAAGAGTCTGGAAGGGCCGGACGCATCTCCCTGGTACTTACGTGCGGGTCTCCAGTTTCTGCTTTGAGCAACACTCCAGCCTCCAACTGATCGATCCCGCTCTCTGCACCGCAGGGGCATTTTCTGCTGTCGGAGATCACCCTCCCAGCCACACTTGCTCCCGTCAGCACAGCCCCCACCACATCTGAGTTACTGCAGGCACGTACCAGAGTGTCAGCGGCAGGTCCTCCCACACCTGCCCAGGACCTGACCGGCCACAAGGGGTGCTGGTGGCTCAGGAGAGGCCAGGGAGGAAACCTTGTTTCTCCTGGGAGTAACAGTGGAAGATTATTCCCCCGTACTCGACCAAATAGTTTATTTTTGTGAAAGTACTGTGTCAACTGCAAGGAGTAAGAACAACAGAGACATCGGGATGATGATGGTAAACGTCTTCTGGGGGGACCTGAAGGCTGAGCCCCAAGTTCACCAGCTCTCCAAGGCCTCCCACGCCATTGTTGGGAAACAGCAGGAGGAAGGCTCCAGCCTGCCTGAGTGGTCCAAAGCCGCAGGTCCTGAGGCTGCCGAGGCCACGTGGGCTGCCCAGCACCCCCACTCCCAGCCCCCCGCCCTCCTTCAGACTGTTATGACCTTGCACCCCCAAAGGAAGGGAACTGTCCAGGACTACATTTTACTGTAGCAAATTGTTCTGCTTCCAGATGGCTTGGGACCAAAGCCGCGTCATTTGCCGCAGTCTCTGCATACGGGAGTTGGGCCAGCAGGATGCCTGGGGACACTGCAGGGTGTCCGGGAGAGGCTGTAGAGCTTCTCACCAGCAGTGTGGTGTTACTGCGGCTGCCCACTGCCTCCAGACCCCAGTGTCGGTCCTCCGCCCAGTTCACCTGCTCTGAGCCATTTCCCATGGTGGGCAACAGCAGAGCTGGGCGGGGGGACCCTCCACAGACGTCCTGGGCCTCGGTCTCCAGCCTTGGGGCTGATAAACATTCAGCCAGGGGAGAGGCACTGCTGACAGAGTGAGGGGGCACTTGTACCTTCCATGCCCACCCTGCCTTGGGGAACAGAGACAAGTCTTGGCTCTGCTACTGACGGACCCTGTGATATCAGCAAACCCTGGGCCTCGGTTTCCCTAGGAGCCCAATACAGCTCCGGCTCCCATTCTTCAAGATGGGCTTACACAGTCTCTATGGTTTGCATTTTCAGTATTTAGCAATCAACACGTGATATAGAATTGAGCCTCTACTATATCTGATAAGTATCTTCTATATTAGGCATCTTCTATATTCCAAACCCCATTCCAGGTGATGTCCATGTGTTTTCCTATTTAATCTTCTCAGAAACTCTGTGGAGGTACTGCTATTACTCCCATTTTACAGATGAGGAAACTGAGGCTCATATTATGAATTAGGATTAAATTTGGTAGCCAATGACAGCAAACCCCAAGTAACAATGGCTTAAGCAGGATAGCCCCCAAGATGGTGGAAAGTTATGTCTATTTCTCTAACATGTAGAAGACCAGAGGTAATTGTGCACAGTGGCCCTAAAGCTCTCAATATCAAGGACCCAGGTTCCTCCTCTTTTTCCACTTTATCCTCCATTCCCAAGGTCACCTCATTGTCCCAGAGGACTACACCTTCTCTCTAAAGACAGTCCCAGAAGGTTCTTGCGCCTCTTCTGCTTATATCTCATTGGCCAGAACTTAGTCACATGTCCATATCTAGCAGCAAGGGAGGCTGGGAAATGTAGTGTTTGTTTTGGATGATCCTCTGCCTGCTAAAAGTTGGCATTTTGTTGCAATAAAGGCAGTTATGGGCGGTTAAGAACATAGACTGCCCATCAAGTCAGACTGCCTGGTTTGGCCTGTTTCTGACGTGTGACCTTGGGTAGTTCATTCATTTATTTATTCACCAACTATTCACTGGGCATCTACTCTGACACAAGCACTGTGCTAGGAGCTAAGGATACAGCAGTGAACAAAAAGACAAAAATGTCTGCCCCTGTGTAGTTTATATCCCGGCAGAGGGAAATAAACGAGCTAATAAGGAAAACTGTTAGGTAGTATTTGGTACTGGGAGAACGCATCAGGGAAGGGGCAGGAAGTGCAGTTTTACACAGGTGTTGGGTGGTGCCCAGGGATTGCTGGGTGAAAGCGCTCCCGGGAGGAGGGACCTCTGTGCAAAGGCCCCGAGGCAGGGGTGCACCTGGCTTGGTGGCAGACTAGCAAGGAGGCAGAGTGAAGGGCTCTCAGTGAGATGGGGGCTGTGAGAATTGAGTGATGCGGGAGGGAAGAGGGATGATCAGCCAATCCCCGGCTGCTGAGTTGAGAGTACCTGAAGGGCAGAGAGGGAGCAGGGAACTCAGCAGGAGGCTGCTGGGACAAACAGAGAGAGGTGATGGTGTGACGGTGGCCGCAACAGGGCAGACGTGGGGCAATGGGAGTGATCAGAGTCCCGTGCACTGTCTTTTGAAGGGAGAGCTGGGAGGATTTGCTGGCCTGTGCAGTATGCGGGAGAGTCAAGGGTGACTGTCTATCAGCCTGAGCAACAGGAGGGGGAGCTGCCCATTTACTGAGAAGGGGACAGCGGTGAGTGAAGCAGGCTTGGGGGCAGAGGCCGGGGAGGGAGCATGGGGGTCTGAGTCTGGACGTGTGGAATCCAAGGACCCATTAGACTCTGGGCAGAGAGCGCAGGAAGGCAGGCAGTACACAAGCCTGGAGCCAGGGAGGAGCCCAAGCCAGAGATGTAAATTTCAGATGTGCCAGCACATGGATGACATTTAAAGGCAAGAAGTAGAAATGAGACTAAGGAGGTAAGTGTGGTTATTTAATCTCTGCATGCCTCAGTTTCTCCATCTGCATTATGAGGATTAAATGCAGTGAAACATAAAGCACTTAGACCATCGCCTGGCAACGTTTGTGGTGGTGGTTGCTAGAACTTGGCAAGGGTACTGCATCACTACCTGGCCAGCGAGTGGCTCAGGGGACTGTGTTGGATGTTCCAGGGGAGGCTGCTGAGAATGTTGTATATCACCTCTCTCTGGCATTCAAGGCCCTTCACAGCTCTGCCCACCTTCCAGACTTAAGCCCCAGCTCTTCTCCCTCCCAGACCCTCTCCCAATCCTCTGCCCCCCTCACACTGGACAGACCATGCCTGATGAACATCCCAGTGTGGTTCCTTCTCTACCTCTGTCCCTGGTGACCTGGCACCCTCTCCAACTGCCATCTCTGTGGGCCCACACTCTTCATAGGACTGTTGAGAAGGGCCGTGGTGGCACTGAAGGGACAAAGGATGCCCTCCAAAGTGGCCTTGTGGGAAACAGGGTCACGTGGACCCTGGCTGTCCAGTGTTCGGGGGACTTATGTGGTGACCATACTTTCTTACCCATAATAGAGGACACAAGGTCAGACAAGGGTCAGGGCACTCCCCAGTTGGCAGGACAGTAGGTGGAAACCAGGTGTCATCCTGGAGAGCAGGAACACCGGGGCTGTGGCCGCAGGTTGAAGAGTCAAGCAGCCTGCACACACAGGAGTCAGCAGGACACACAGGAGTCTGAGAGGCTGCAGTGCCACCCCCTGCCACCCAGCCCAGTGTCCCTGTGGTTCCAGCAGCACCATGGGCTAATTGGGGGTGTGTGTGAAGATGTGTGGAGACCCCCATGGTCTGGAGGCTCCCTGTCCCCCCTCCCTTACCCTTCTTCTGATGGCCATGGCTTGCCTGGGATTTCTGGTCTCCACATCAAAAAGGAGGCTGCACGGAGGTGCAAGAAGTAATGCCTCTTGTCCCCTGACCCTTTGAGGGCACAGCCAGAGTCCTTGTGGCCAGCGTCCCTGTGGATAGGCAGACCACTGTCCCCGCTTCACTGCAGAGCTGAGGGCGTCTGGTACCACAGCTACTGCACCAGCACAGGAGCAGGGACTGGCGCCTGGGTCTCTGGCTCCAAATCCAGGCCACCTTGCTCCTCCGCACTGCCCGGCTCCCAGCCCCCAGGAGGTGTCCCGGCTTCCGAGGTGGAGATTTCCACAGCACAGTGGGTGACATGAGGGTTGGAGATCAGCCCAGCTGGGCTTGAATCCCTGCCCTGCACTCCCTGGCAGTGCGGACAGGCCATATAACCCTTCTATGCCTCAGTTTCCTTTTGGTAAAATAAGACTAATAAAAGGTTGATTGTGAAGATTCAGTGATTTAAGGTAGGTAAAGCTCTCAGGACAGCCCCGTGCATGCAGTAGGTGCTCACTCAATGCCTATCATGGTTATTATTTAGCACACATTTGCCTGCAGCCTGCCTGCTGCTGCAGTGCCCATACCTTAGGCCTGCCCAGAACTCCCTGAGTCCCAGGTTCTAGACCCACCTGGGACAGTTGGGCTCTGCGGGGCCTCCCAGAAGCTGACGGGCATCTGTGGGGTACTGGCTGGTGCCACGGCCTTCCGAGAATCCTCAAGGCCATGTCCTGTTCAGCCCCCAACTCCTTCTCACACAGGCTCTGCCTCCTCTTTGCAGATTTTAATGAGAACGGCTTCATCGACGAGGAAGACCTACAGAGGATCGCCCTGCGCCTGCTCAACACTGACGATGTGTCTGAGGACCTGCTGATGGACCTCACGAAACACGTGTGTACCCGGGGAAAGGGGGCTGGCTGTCACCCAAAGCCCTGGGATGTCAAGCACCCTCTGGAAGAGACCCCGGGCCAAGCCTGAGGCAGACGGCATCTCAGCTTGTGGTGCGCATGTTCCGTGGGGGCTCCCTGGGCTCAGGGAGCTCAAGGTGCCCTGAGGACCGGGCACACAGCTGGAGGCAACTGCCCCTCAATTTTCTGTCCCTCCTCCAAGACCCTTCTAGGGTCCCCAGAGCAGTGCGCCCGACCCACCCACTCCAAGGGGCCTCCTACCAATACAGCAGTCGCCACAGGGGGCTGAGCCAACAGCAGCCGGGCATCAGATGGACATATCACACTCCCCCTCCCCATGTTGCCCAGCCAGCACAATGCCCAGGTGTCCTAGGGTGACAAGACATGAGAGCAGCCCTGCAAACCCAAGACAGGGTGTGCATCTTTGTTCTCAAACCATGACAACAGTCAAATGTCCCTGGTCTGTGTAGGAACTAGGAGGAAGATAAAGCATGAACACTGTTGTCACTTCCGCCTCCCTGCCCTTGTCACCTGGCCCTTGCAGTGCGGAGTCCCTGGCTGCGCCGAGAACCTGCTTCCCAATGGTCAGGGGGCCTGGCCCTGGCATCTGGCAGCCACGTGGCCTGTGGCCTCCCTCCCTTCCTCCTCGTGTCCCCATCTCACTGCCTGACACCAGGTCCCACTCAGCCCCTTCTGTGCCCCAGACCAGGTCCTGAGTGAGTCGGATCTGGACAATGACAACATGCTGTCCTTCTCAGAGTTTGAACACGCGATGGCCAAGTCTCCAGATTTCATGAAGTAAGGAGTTCTGGAGGGGGAGGGGCTGCCCAGAATAATCGGGGGCAAGAAGGGTCCCCCAGTCTCCCCTCGGCTGAGGGGGCATCTTAGCCTTTTCAAGGAGGTTGTGAGTTGCCAGGGCACTTGGCAGATTTTTCTTGAATCAGCATAGCTGGGGGTCCTGAGAAATACCTTGAGGTAGTAAAAGGCAGAGAGGAGGACCGGATTCCAGGCTTTGCAATGACATGAGGGATCCGGCCTCAGGAGGATGCCCCGTGACAGTGAGCACAGCTGCGTGCCCCGCCTAGCCACTGCTGGTCCTGCTCCCCTCCCCCCACCCCCCGCCCCAGTGGTCCCTTGGAGTTGGGGATTTGTGCAGGGCTGTGAAGGTGCTGGTGGTGGAGCTCGTGGAAGAAAAGAAACGTGATGAGAGAGGCACCCAGTTTTACCTCCTGGAGCAGGAAGGGGCCCTAATGGTCATCTGTGGCCCAAGTGCCCTTGAGATGATCGGCCAACTCCATGTCTCCTCGGCCTATAGAACAGTCTCTGTTCTGGATCCTTCCAGTTACGGGAAATGCACTCCCCCTGGAGGCAGCCCCTGTCCTGGCCTTCGTCACCTGTGCTGGTGTCTGTGGACGTGTTGCCTACTCGGTCCCATTCTGCCCCTTGGCCTCATGGTGTAGGTGATGGCAAAGGCGTGTGCCTACGCGAGATGTTCAAGCAAACAAACCCCAACAGAATGGAGAGCTAGACCTCAGCGAGCACCAGGGCAGGGGGCCGAGACAGCTCAGTCCCTCTCTGTGCCAGCGTCCCTGCCTCTGCCCTCGGCCCCACGCTCAGGTTACCCCGCACGCCAGCAGTCCCCAAACACAGCCTCCCTACGGTGGGCAGGTTTATATCTCCTTGGGTTTAAATGACATTCAGTGACTTCTAAGTGATGTCCCTTAGCTCTGACTCCACATTCCTGGAGAGAATCCGCCTGGCCGTAGTCAGAGTCCCGCCCTCTTCCAGCCACCTGGATGAGCGAGGCCTCCACGCCAGCACGCTTGCCAGGGGGCTGGGGCTTGGCTGCACCCTCCTTAGAGACCCCAACCAGAGGAAATTCCTCTTCTCCCATGACAGCCTAGCGCGTAATGGAAGCTGGAATTCTGTGTGCCCTGAGTTTCTCTCTGAATCGCTCCCTGCTGTCCCCTGATTGTAGCACCAGCAGGTTCTGAGACCCTTTGCATTCTGGTGATGCTAAAAGGAGCTTTTAAGAAAAGGACATGAGACTTGGGCCAGGGAGGGCACCTCTCGGACTGCTGTCAGCCCCAGAGTCAGAGGGCCCCTGAGAACTGCAGGCTCAGCGGCTCGCAGAATTCTTTCCTTCAGCTCCTTTCGGATCCACTTCTGGGGCTGCTGACGTGGCAGCCAGCACAGCGAGCACCAGATCCGGCAGCCTCAAGGGAGCCCATGGCAATCCACCCCCCCCGGGCACTGGGGGTTCTACTTGGAAGTATGACTTTGTCCCAGGCCCTCCCTCTCCTCTGGTATATTGTTTATTAAATAAAACACAAGAAAAGCCATAGCCCATCAGCTCACCTCTGCTTAAACGCAGGATCACATACAAGCACTTTGCATTAAGAACTGCTCATTCCAGGGCTTAGGTTTGCAGTGACACCAACCAAGCTGGGACAGCAGTCTTTCTGAGGGCAGGGTTCACATCTCAGCCTATGTCACAGCAGAGGACCAGGCCAAATGGGATGAAGTTCACTAGGAAAATACGAGTCCTTCCCTCCCGTCCGCAGAACCCCCGCCTGCATCCCGCAGGCAGATCCGCACAGGCTGTGCACATAGCAGCCATTCCAGCCGGGGCCTGGCTCCCCAGCCCTCTCCTGAGGGAGAAGACATCTCGGCCCCACATGGCACCCCCAGGCCTTTGGGATGGGACAGCGTGTGATCAGCGATCAGGATTCATTTGCTTTACTGTTCAGCCAAGCTCTGGAATGAATTTGGCCACCACAGAGACCCTTCGGGGCCCACCTAGTCAGGGATTTTAAGACACAGAAGAAGCCCCTCATGGAGAGCCCTCAGATGCCCACCTGATGGGCAATGGTTTCTCTTATCTATACTGTCCTCGGGGAGGTGTCCAGATGCTGCCACAGAAGCAGGGCTGTTTCAGTCTCGGTTATACTTGAACCTTGCTGTGGTTCCCTTGCCTTCAGGGCCTGACTCACCCATTCAGGGGCAGTAAGGGCCCGGTTGCTTAATGGGGTCCCCTTAATCAAATCCAGGAGGTGCTAGAATGACAGAGAAGTCCTGTGGTGTGGGTATACACGTGGCTTCAGGTCCCCATCCCAGATCCTGTCTACCAAGGAGCTGTCTCCGACATGCTGCCGCTGCCCCAGCAGGCAGGAGCCTCCGGGAGGTGGGGAGCAGCAGCCTGGTGAGAGCAGACACTCCAGACCCCCCAAGGCCACCCCAAGCATGTGGCCTAGGCACCTACTCCCAGCACCCACTTCTGGTCTGGAGCGGCTTAGTCCTGGGCCATTTCCTCCCATCCCCTTCCAGAAACAGCGTCAGAGTAGACGCCAGCTCTACCTGTCCATGCCGGTCTGAGCAGAATGCAGGAGTGGCTGCTTCCCACAGCTTCTCCCAGGCACCTGCCCTCCGCAGGGTCCTCGTGATCCCAAGGGCTGCATCATCCCTGTCCCTCCATCTCCACATGGGCCATGATGGGGTGTGTTGTGCAAAGACCAGGGCTTGGGAGTCAGCAAGACGTGGGTTCCAATTCTTGCTACGTCACCTCCCAGCTGTGTGAGCTCAAGCAACTTCTCACCTTCTTTGAGCCTCAGTGTCTCTATCAGTAAAGTGGGACAACAGCGCCTCCCTCACAAGTTCCCGTGTGGACGGAGTGATGCCGGGGCAGGCTCTGATGGGAATTCCTTTCCATCTCATGGCCTGTGCAATCGTTCTGGGGCACCTGCCCCTCATTCTTGGATGTGGGTGATCGGGCTTCCTCGCTTACACCAGTGGAAACAGGTGGGAGCTCTCTACACCTGAGTGACCTGCCACTAAGGTTTGAGAACGCTCCAGTTCCACCTGTCCCACCTTGGGGGAGAAGGTGGGTGGACACGCCAGGTAGCCTGACCCTGACCCTGCTTTTCCTGGGCTCAAGTCCCTTGGGCTGAGCTTCCTACAGGCCCTTAAGACACAATGTTGTGGGACCCTCGGGGGTGTTTTCCTGCTGTGGCCTTATATCCCTGTGCCCAGAGGAGAGATGTGTGGGATGGTCATGGCTAAAGATTTTATTCCAAGCAAGCCGACCTGCTGGGGGCCGAGGCTCTAAGGCCACCGGGCCTCATGCTCTGAACTCAAAGTAGCAGTCTCTGCTCCGCCGCTCTTGTGGAGAGACCCTCTTCCCTGATGGGAAAGTCTGGTAGGTCTTCAGGTTCTCAGGGGACACTCTTAAAAGGTGCCACTTGTCCTTCAGGCTCAACGGAGGTCTGGGGGTGAAGATGGGGCCAGTGTTATACAGTGTGCTGGAGAGGGAGGGTGACACCTGCCCACTCCCCAGCCCACCTGCCCCTGCCGCTGCTCATCAGCTGGACACCTGACAAGCCACCCTGAACATGAGATGATGACAGCCTGCATCTGTACAGGTGGTTCAGAGTGAGGACAGAGGCCTCAGATAGGCCCGCGTGGCTTGCAGCCCTAACTCCTGCTAGAAGTGCACACATGAAAATGGACTTGAGTTGCTGTCTCCCTCTCGGCTTTGGTTTGAGGAGTAAATAGGCAATGCTCATAAAGTCCTTAGCATAAAGCTGCACAGGGAGCAGACACTCAACCAGTGTGCTGGGGAATGGTACCGGTGGTGCTGATGCGGATGGGACTCCAGGAGGGGCGGGACTTGCCCCAAGCCCCAGAGCCCATCCGACACTCTTACCCCCAACCACCTGGCCGGCCCTCTGCGCTGGGCATGAAGCTGTCAGCAGCAGTGCAGGCTGCCTGGTAATGTGGAGAAAGGAACAGAGTTGGGGTGGCCCAGGCTCCCCAAAGCTATGGGACGGGCAGGTCATAGCCAGAGCAGTCCCAGGAGACCTGTCCCCAGGAGAGGCCCATTCTGTTTCTGGGACAGACTGGCTCAGAGCCACCCAAAGCACAAAGATGGCCAACCCAGAGTCCTAGAGTTGGTGACGGGAGATGCTGGTTCCTTTCCAAGCCCAGCCTCCAGCCAGCCAGGCCACCCAGTGGAAGTCCCCCAGGTGATCATGGAGACTCAGTTTCCCTATTTATAAATCGAGCCCATCTATCTTGTAGAGAGGAACTTTTAGAGGCAGTGAAGTCTGTTTCTTGTAAAACCATTAAACTTTATGGAAACGGACGCTGCTTTAGCAGTAACAAAGAGGCTGAGAAACCCAGATCTATCCACTGACCTCATGGGACAAGGAGAGGCCTGGGCGTCAGGAGGGAGACAGCACAGTAACTGCCTGCCTGGATCATCTGGCAGGTGGGGGTGGGCCTTCCCCAAGTAAAGGAGCTCTCTCAGATAAAAGCATCGAGGGGCGAATAGTCAGGAACTTTCACATTTTTTTAGATGGACAGTTGGACTTTCAAGATCTTTTCAAGTCCCTAGGAGAACATTTCCGAGTCTGCTTGGTGTAGTTCCAGTCGCCTCCGCCAGAGGGCAGAAGCCCCTTGCTACTGGCGGCAGCCGCACCGCGTTTGGACCAGTGTAACTGCAAGGCTGCGATTACAGGGGAGCAGTCTGCAGATTCAGGCCAGCTCAAGGTTTGCTGCCAAGTTCCCAGTGCATCTGGCTGGGAAAGTGGTCTTTCTGACTTGCCCGTTCAGTCTCCTGGCACCCCTCCTGAGGCTGCCCAACCCCTGGCCCCAGTGCTCTATAACTGCCACACTACATTGCAAGTTTTAGGGCAAGGCTGCTAACTCATTGCTCAGCCTGGCTGAGAGTCAGTGCCCTGTGGATTGTGCTTGTTGGTGACATGGATGGAGGGAGGGCAGGCACTCACAGGTCGGTGGGGAGGGGGTACCGGTTCCGCTCTCTCACGGGCAGGATGAAGTAGGGGACCCGGGGCACTGTGCCTGTCTTGTCTCGATAGTACTTCCGATGCTGCTGCACCACCTACGTCTCAATCAAGGAAGAGATGACAGGTTGTTAGTGTGCAGGAGTGACCTCAGGCCCCTGCAGCCCATGCCTGGCTGGACTTGGCCAGGACACCCTGGAGAAGCCCCAGAGTTCCTGGGGCCCGGGCTCAGCTGCTGCCCATCTGGGTGTCCACTCTGAGCCTCAGTTCCTCATCTAATGGGGATAATGGCACCCACTCCATTAGCTTTGCCACAGACAGTAAATGAGACAAGGGATCAGCTAAGATAAAGAATGAGAACCCAGCCCTGCAGGGCACACACTTGCTGTGCACACAGGCACTATGTAAGCTCGTAAGCTCCGTGTGGGTTTGCTCATCCATGTTCTGTGTGAGAGCCACGGAGCTGGTCCCACAGCACCTCAGGGGCTGATGGCATTGACCTTGTCCTGCCCCCAGAGCCAGGTGCCTTACCCATACAAATTCTCTGCCCTGGGAGCAAGAGGCACCTGTGTCCTGGAAACGAGGCTAGGAGTGATGCTTGCAAAAGGGGATAAGGAGAGCAAGGTCTCCAGGAACACAGCAGAGAATGAGCCCTGGGCCCCACCAAGGGATGAGGGCCAGCTCAGACCCGTGCACTGTGGCCCACTGGGGGGTGTCGGAACCAGATCAGGTGGGCGGGGGGGGAGGTTTACAAGCCAGAGGAGCAGGACAAGAACAACATGGGTGTGGGCGCCCCCTTCCTCCTCCTGGCTTCCCCAGGGGCCAGTTTGGTCCAGTCTGGGGCTGACGCTGACTGGGGCACACACTCAGAGGGACTGTGGGGCAGGAAAGTGTCAGGGCTGGGCTGGGGGGCGGGTAGGGGACTGCTGCGGGGCCTTTGCTCATATGTGATTTATCCTACGGGTGAATCTTAGGCCCTTTACTCAGCTGGAGGGTAAGCAGGGGTCCGCAGGGCCAAGAGACTGTGGGGGCAGGGGGAGGGCAGGATCACCTCCAAAGCCCCCCAGCCCCACCTGCTGTTGGGGGAACAGAAGCAGAAGCCACTGAGGCCCTTAGGGGTGGGAGGAGATCAGGGAAGCAGAGTCTTGAGCCTCCCTTCCCCAACCCCTGGCCAAACTCGCCAGGTTTCCTGTCGGCTCAGGGCTCTGAAAATGCCAATCAAGACACTGTGGAGGGTGTGAGGTCTGCCCTGGCCCCACCATCAGCCCCTCCCCTCGCAGGACTGGCGGGCGGCGGGGAGGCAGCCCGGCTCACCTGGTAGAAGTGAGTGAGCTGTCCGGCGCGGTCGCTGTCCAGGTTGAAGCGGGTGTAGCAGGGCGCGTGCAGCGAGTGGTCCCTGGAGTGCGGGCGGTCAACGAGCACGAGGTCGGCGTTGGGGGAGAAGAGAGTGGGGAAGTGACCGCCTTTGCTGTGCTCCATGGCGGCATTGCGGTGGCGCTGGAAGTACTTGAGGGTGGTGGTGCCGTATGGGGAGCCGACGGAGAAGGCCACACCGGGAACATGGCCGTGGTACCTGCCACGGCAGCGGGGCAAGGGAGGCACAGATCACTGAAGGGCCCCAAGGCCAGCTCAAGAGAGGCCCTTAAAAACAGAGGGTGAGGCTGGGGGCCCGGCGGTCGGCTCTGGCCTCGAGAGCCTTCCTAAGGTGCACCAACCCACTCCGGCATTCGCGAAGGCCAGTGGCAGGGTCTCTGCCTAGACGGTCAGCTCTGCAGACCAGAGGCTTATGCAGGGGCCAGAGCACCAGTGCTCCTTAGTTAGGCTGCAAAGAAATCACTCCCCTTCAGTAGGCCCCATTTACTCAGGGGCTGGCCTGACACGTGAGGGCCCCGTCCAGCACTGACATTCTGTGGTCATAGCCTTAAAGAGTAGAGCGTATGAGAAGAAGCTGTTAGGGACCCAGACAATGAAACATGGCGGGTGCTAACTTCCTTACAGCCGAGGCCTGGATTCCGAATGCTCTGCACAGCCTGGCCCCCAACATGATGGCCTCCCGAGGTGCTCCTCAGACGGCCCGGAGACCTCGACCGAGGCTCTGGAGCCCTGAGAGCTTTGCAAGGAGCTCCTCACCCTCTGCCACCAACGAGGTGAAGTGAAAGGGACAGGAGGGAGGTAAGCAGAGACCTTGGTGACACAGGCACTCTCAAGAGCCCTGGTGAAATGAGACTCACTTGGCCAAAGATTTGTTTGGGCAAAGCACAAAAAGAGTTAGGAACACCCAAGGAGAATAGGCATCGGACTGTGGCCAACACGGAAAAGATCAAAGCTTTCCAACCAGCAAGACCCTCGGCCCCCCTCAGCCCTCACCCTCTGACATTGGGCCTGTGCCCCAGGATGCCCTTGAAACTGTTCTTCTCGAGGCCACCAACACCCCTCCTGCCGCTACTCGGGGGTCACTGTTTATCTTACTCCGCCTCCCGTGGCTCTGGGCATCGTTGCCTCTGCCACTGCACTTGGTTTTTATTACACTGTCATTTTCTGTTGCTTTTCCCCTACATCTTAGACAATCCCTTCTCATTCGCTCACGATCCCCCTCCTCTGCCCACCTCTTAAGTGCTAGTGCTCCTCTGGGGTCTGTCCTGAGCGATGGCAGCCAGGCCATGACCTTGACCACCTCCTGCATGTGGTGGGTGACACCGGTCCTGGCTCCAGCCTGGGAGCTCTCTCCGAGCCTCAGATGCTGCACCCAGTTGCACGCAGACATCTCCCTGGGATGCCTCCCGGCATGATCTCCCACTCTCACCTTCCCCGGCAGTGTGGTCCCGTCTGTCTCTGTGACGAGTATTCCCTGGCTCTCCAGGTCAAATGCTCGAGCACCCCCCTCCCTCACATCCTATCAATCATCAAATCCTGTAGCTCCAGCTGCGCCCTGGGAGCTCGGCCACAGCACCTCGTACCTGAGCTGTGGCCGTCATATCCTCCTAGTTCTAACTGCACTCAGAACCCTCCCCTCCAATCTGTTCTCCACACTTCCAGCACGCTGAGCTTTCCAGAGTCAAATCCTTAGTGTGGCGTTCAAGGCCACCGTGAGCCGGCCCTTGCCTACTGTTCTAGCCTCAGCAGCTGCCTGCACCCCAGGCCTGATGAGCCACTGTAGCTGTCTAGATGTTACTGTACTCTCGCTCTCTTTCCCTCCCTCCCTCCCTCTCCTTCCTGAGTTCTTGCCCTGGGTCTTGGGCCTCAGTCTCCTCACCAACAGAATGGGTGCTGGCCCGGAATTAGATAGCGATGCATGCTTTCCTTCTTTTCATCTTCAGGAAAAAGGCAAGAAAGCTAAGCAGAGTGACTGACTGCTGACAGACCTTGAGAGACCTCCAATCCCTCCTCACCTCCACTGCAGGCAACAATAAAGAGTCCTTCCCTGGCTCCTGGTCCCAGCCTCCTTGGATGGCTGCACCTTCCTGAGTCTCACAGCTCAGGCTGTTGGCTGGGCCCAGGCATCACAGGCCTCTCTCGGGCCTCACTGCTCACATGCCTGGACGCCATGGACGTGTGCTCTTAACACCATGACCCTGGCAGTCCTAATACTTCGCCACCTGCCTCAGTGTCCTTCCTCCTGGGCCCCTGAGCCCCTTGAGGCCATGCCTCCTGACCTGGGCAGACAGCGGGGCTGGGGAGGGCCTTGTCCTCTCCCGAGAACTGTGTGGTCACCTTAGCCACTTTAGGACACAGAGTCCTGCTCTTTGCCAGGACACGTCACCCAGGTCTGCATCCCTCCCCTGCCGCCCCCAAAGCCTCATCCCCTCAACCCATCTCTCCCTGTCTTGCTCAGCCTCTGTCCCTCCTCTTGGCCATCTTTAACGTCCCCTCCCTTCTTAGCTTCTTCCCATCTGCCTGAGAATGAGCATGAGCCTTTCCTGGACTGCAGGGTCCCCAGGACACCTTGCTGCCTCTCACGGACTGTCCTCCTCCTCCCGCACGTCCTGAGCCCTCCAGGGGGTACTGCACCATCTGCCTTTATGTCCCAATCCTGCACCTTCCTTGCCCTCCCTTCAGTCTGACTTCAAACCCACCCCTTAAACGTGACCTCTACTTCTAGATGAAGGTGATATAAGATCACCCAGTTGCCAAATCCCATGTCCTTGGCTCACGCTGTCTCTCTGCAGCATTTGCATCGAGGAGGAAACATGTTTGGAAGAAAACCTAGAAGCAGAGTTCCTGAGATACTTTGTGTGGCAGATGACACTTTTTAACAAAAATATAGATTCGACAAATCAAGACGCCAAAGACAAGTGATGGGACATGCTGCTTCCTCTGTCCTGAGAAGTCCTCCCACATGTAGGGAGCTCCACGCCAGGCCTGTCCCCAGGCCCCCTTGCTCCTCTTGTGCATTGGAGGTGGAGGAGCATCTGAGTGGTGAGTTGAGAAGAAAAAACTAGACTGCTTGCGGGCCGGCCCGCCCTCCTCCTCTGCCTTGGAAGCAAGGAAGCATGGGTGGCCCTCCGTGCCTTGGGTCTTGGATGGACAGACTGCTCATGAGGAGGAGAGCCCGCCCGGGCCCGGCCACCTGTCTCGTTCTGAGAGTCGGGATGAGCCTCATTCCCACTTGGCAGTGCTTACTCTTTCATCTCACTTCGCAAGTGGTTCAGATCATAGGGGATGACAGACAGGCCAGCTGTCAGGTGCTGTCAGACCCCAGCAAAAAGAGAAAGCTACGGAATGAAAACTAAAGATCGTCTGCGACATTGTGCAGGGAACAAAACGTGGTCTAAGAGTGGCACACCGGCCCAGCGGCCGGTCAGGTGTAAAGCCGGTCTTTCCTCGCATGAAAGAACTCAGGAAACGAAGCTCTTACAGGCTCTTCTTGAAAGTAGTGTTCGGTGACAAAATCCTGCCAGTCAAGAGGTGAGTCAAAAGAAAACAAAAGCCAGCTCAGTAATGTAGAGGCGCTGTCGGAATGAGTGGTGATGAGCTCCCAGCCTACATAAGCGCAGAACTGGGAATAGCAACTAGGTGAGCGCCGGTTGCAGAACAGAATGTAAATGTTAGAAAACCTGTCGCAGTAAAGCTAATTTAGGCACCCAAAATTGGGGCGTGGGTGGAGGGGAGATGGGAACACGCTTACTAAGAATCTCTTTAAATAGCATCAACCCAACCCATGGCATCGAAAATTGAAACATGTTGTTGAAAAAAACACAACATAATGACTCTAAGTCTAACCCTTCAATGATTTTTATCTCCCCTCCCCCTCTCTTTTACAGGGATCTTTTAGGAACTAATATCTCTTGTAAGGAATTGATATTTATCTAAAGTCTACCTTTTTTTCTTTTTTTTTTGAGACAGAGTCTCACTCTGTTGTCCTGGTTAGAGTGCAGTGGCATCAGCCTAGCTCACAGCAACCTCAAACTCCTGGGCTTGAGCGATCCTCCTGCCTCAGCCTCCCAAGTGGCTGAGACTACAGGCATACACCACGACGCCCGGCCAATTTTTCTATTTTTAGTAGAGATGGGGGTCTCGCTCTTGCTCAGGCTTGTCTTGACCTCCTGAGCTCAAGCAATCCTCCTACCTCGGCCTCCCAGAGTGCTAGGATTACAGGCGTGAGCCACTGTGCCTGGCCTAAAGACCATTTTACTTCAGTTTCTTTCTCTTTAGTTAAGCTAGTAAGAGTAAATTTCATGCTTTTCATTTAAAAATAGAAAATATGATCACATTTTTATAAAGTTGCCCTTGTCTATCCTATATCCATCCATCCAGCCATGCACCTCTTCGTCAAGACATCTGAACATCCTTGTAGAGAGAAACTGGGGATAAAGCCCACCAAATGTTAGCCCTGGATAGTTCTGGGGTGTTTGGATTGGGGGTGACTTATTTGCTGCTTTCTTCTTTGGACACATGTCATTTTTGAAAAAGAGAATCAGGTGGTGTTAAATGTTAATTTATTGGGAACCTACTGCTTGCTGGCACCACACTAGTGCTGGGAATACAAAGCCCCTCTTTCCTGCAGCCCATCCCTCGTTCTGCTTCTACTGAGTCACCAGGAGCACGTGCTGGTGCCACGCTGGTGCTGGCACAGGCACAACCAGCTCCCTCCCAAGTGAGATCATGTCAAGGCTCTGATGCTATTAAACACAGGAGGGAAGGCGTGTTCCCCAGGTGGGCACTGGCGGACTCCTGAGGAGTCTCCACTGGGGAGAACCTCAGAGCAGGGCATGGACTTTGGGTCTGGTTCCTTCCTCGGCTCATCTTCTGGATGTTGGTGTCGCCCCGGGGTCCTCTTCTCTCTTCAGGGACACACTCCTCCTGGGGGTCTCATCCACGATTTCCAACCCCTCCCGTGCACTGATGACAACCAGATCTGGGTCTCCAGCCTTGACCATTCTCCTGGCAACAGATCCACACGCCCCGCCCGGCTGCCCACACGCACAGATCATCACGACTGAGGCCAGCCTCCTCCTCCTCCTGTGCACCCCTGCCCTGGCTAACATCACCCTGGCCACCTTTCACTACTCCAGAAACCGGGACTCCAAGGCCCTGTGTCCTCCCTTCTTCATCACCCTCCACATCCAACCCCTCCCTAAGTCCTGTGTAGACTCCTCCTTGGCCACCCATCCACCGCCCTCCTCCATCTCACTGCCACCAGCCTCCCTCTTCACCTGGACAATCCTGAATCCCCTAGCTGGTCTCCTAGGCCAGTGTCGCCCCCTCCAGCCTGCCATCCGCACTGACACCGGGGCGATCTCTCTCCGCCTGTCACTTCCCCAGCAGCGTTTCTCACCATCTCTGGGCCCCACACGCTCTCCAGGCCTCTGGGCCTGTGCGTGGAGATCCTCTGCCTGGAGTGGCCTTGCACCTGCTGCCAACCTGGGGATGGATGTGCCACTCACTCACACAGTGCTCTCTGTTGCTGTCCCTGACTGCACGCCCTGTTACTAGCACCTTTGCTCCCTATTCAAGGTATCATCCTTAAGTCCATACTCAGATCCACACGAACATATCTCCTCCCCTGATGTGTGTTCTCCTTTATCCTGGGCTCCCGGCCCATGACAAGTGCTCAATAAGTGTTCACAGAGGGAGGGAGGAGTCCAGAAATCCTGGGGGTACCACGTCCTGGAGGCTGTTGAAGAGGAGCCCGCCTCTGATCCACAGAGCTGGAGCCAGCACGAAGCATCCCGCCCACAGGGGCGTCGGGCTCCTCGGAAGAAAGGAGCCATAGAAATGTGACGTGTTCTCATAACTCTTCTCTTCACCACCCCCAAGCTCTCTGCCATACTCCTCCTCTGCTCCCTGCTTTCCCACCTTCTCTGAATGCCAAGATATTTGCATCCCAATAGAATAGAAACCCCCTCCTCCGCATCCTCCTGAGTTCTGCCTGGATTCCGTGCAGAGCTTGCTGCTCAGGCAGGTGTGCGTGTGCATGTCCACATTATTTGGCGCTCCAAGAGCACACTTTGGTGAGCCAGGTCTGTGTCCCTAGTACACACCTGCATTTGTGTGCCTTGAGCATGACCCTATGTGGTTGAGCATTCTGCAACCATGTTTGGGGGCCAGGGTGGAAAGGAACAGAGGGAAATGGCAAGTCTTGCAACAGGGCATAGAATAGTCTTGATGGCAGCATCTGCTGCGTTGGCTGGTGCCACCATCCTCCTCCTCAACCCCTTCATCTCCCCCGACCCCAGGCCCTCCATCCACCTGTCCCCCACACAAGCCAGGAGACAGTGCCAAGCCAGGCCTCGGGGCAATGGTCACACGTGGATTCTGAAGTCTACTGTGGGTTGCTGTGTGCAGAGGGAGCAGTCCCTTCCCTGCCTCTAATAGCACTGCTTGGCCCCACAGCTAACATTAAAATTAATTACCATGAGCCATCGGGGAATCCCATGAGCAGCCTTATTAACTAATTAACTTGTTACTATTCAGCACGTCCCCATTCCACAGTGCATCCCCTTCTCCACAACTGCTCCTACCGAGGACACTTCTGATCAGATCCTTCCCCTGCACAAGAACATTCAAGGGCTCCCCGTTGCCTGCGGCTTCAAGAACAAGCCGAGCCAGGTGCTCAAGGTCCTCCTCTCGGGCCTCTGGGAGAAGTCATTCCAGTCCTACCCACTTTGACACGCAGCTTCTCCACCCAGCTGGAGAGGCCATGGGCTGCTTTGAGACACATCCTGTGGGACCTCCACACCGTGCCTTTCCTCAAGCAACCCTCTCTGCCCAATCGTGATCTTATCGGCCCTTCAAGGCCCATCTCAAATGCCCTCTTTTCCATGGAGCCTCTTCTGATCCAGCGCATAGACCCTGTCTGTCCCCTCCATTGAACTGTCTTTGTTCTTTGTACCTCTCTCACATCTAAGTTCAGATTCTATTGTATCATAACGCCCTGAGCGCTTAGAATATTCTTTCCTTGTGAATCTCTTAGAAAGAGAGGGCTAAGTTTTACTCATGTCTGCAACCCTGGCATTCCCAGCACACAGCAGGTGCTCTGGAATTATTCGTTGAATTGGGTTGATAAACTGAGGCACATTTTTAAGGACTGGTCTCTCTTCTGGAGAGAAGGAAGGTCCCTGTTACAAAGCCCAGGTCTCCAGGGACCCCTGACTCCCTGTCCTTAGGGGGCTCCTCGGTTCCTCAAGGTTGTGTGACAGGCTTCAGTTACCTATAAAACTTCCCCAGCTTCCTTGAACAGCCCAGAGGTGAATTCCAGGGAGGAGACAGGGGACTGGCCTTGGGCCAGAGGTCCTGGGATGGGGATGAGAGGATGACATGGCTTATGAATCCTCAGGAAGAGAAGATACTGCAACAGAAAAAGGCAGAGCAATAGCCAGAGGCCCCCAAGTGCCCAAGGTCCTCTGAGAGCCTGAGACCAGGCTGGGGGTGGGAGGGAGGGGGTGGCCTCCAGGGACAGGGCCCAGATACAGAAGGACAGGAGGGGATGTAGAATTTATTTTCCGTTTCTGTATTTTGGCCTTGAATCTGGGGCAATGCTCTGCCTCCTAGGCAGGGGTGAGAACCAACTGAGAGTGGCTGACTGCTGTGCCCTCAGCCACACCTCTCAGCCTGGAGGCAGGGTGGGGGGTGCCCAGGACAATGGCACAAGTGGGAAGGCCCCACACTGGAGGGCCCTTCTTTCAAAGGCTCAGGAAACAGGCCCATGTCTGCTGGTTTATCAATAGTCCTTTGCATTGCAAGGGGCCTTAGAGATTCTCAGACACCTCCTTCCCCATCCCTGGCCACACCTTAGAATCACCTGGGAGGATTAAAAACCGCCAATGGCCAGGCCAACCCAACCGATGACATCAGAATCTCCAGATGGTGCTGAGCCTGGGTATTTGTTAAAGCTCCCAGGAGATTCTAATACCAATGTCTGGGCACAGGGGTCTCCTGCATCCTCCTGGGCAGATGGCCTTTGTTTCATACTCCAGGTGGCACTGGCCTGTTTGGGGGCTGCACCTCTGATGCCAGGGCCTGGGTTGAAGTGCAAAGGGCTTTGGAGATGCAACTGCCAAGCCCTCCTGCAGGCTGAGACTGCGGGCCTGAGGGAGCCACAGGGGCAGGCAGTGGCAGGCTACAGGAAGCTACACTGGCTTACACCAGCAAAAAGAAAGCGGATTGCTAAGTTTTGAAGAATTCTTTGAGTCTGTTGTTAAGCCACTATTAAAAATTAAATTATATAAAGTTGCAATTACATAAATTATGTTATAAACAAAGATGATATAATTCTCAAAACTCATGACTTCCTGGTTATTTTAGTACATTTTACTATTGTCTGTACTGTTAGGTTATTTGCACCTGCTGCATCTGTAGGGGAAATGCTATATAAGGGTGTGCTGCTGTGTGTCTCTTCCCAACTCTGTGATTAGGGATGCGATGTTGACAGCTTGAAATCAGCCATGGCAGGAGTGTTTACACCACAGAGACAGGTCGATGTTACAAATCAAGGCTTTTTTCCTCTAGAGAAATGGTTGTTAAACATTTATCGGCACATCCCTGGTTGGGCGTGAGTGTTGTACAGGGATTTTGGGGACGGGGACACAACTGCCTCTGTGGGACCACTCTCCCGACAATGGTGAGTATGGAATGCACTGATTTTAGGGCTCTGAGGCCCAGCTCAGTGGCAGATGTGGGCATAGCTGCCACTCCAGGCAGACGGAGTTGGGGAGGGAGTGCAGATCCTCCCGCGCTCACACCTGGAGAGAGCCACTGGGCAGGAGCTGTGAGCATCAGGCGCAGTAGCAGTCTGGGAACGAATGAATGCACAGCGGCAGGCCACGTGTTTGCATTGCAAACCGGGTGGTGTGTGGCAGCCACCTAGGTCCGACCTGTGAGCAGGAGGCTCAGACTCTCACTGAGGCCAGTCTCACCCCTTCAAACACCTCACAATCCCAGCGACCCTGACCCAAGAGTTCCTGCCCATGGCAGGGATGGCACTCAGGCCAGGGACTTTTGGGATCTGGAGCAGCAAGGGACCAAATGGAGCACCCTCACTAACTAGTCTGAAGACCAGCATCGTCATTGTTGTCCCCTGTTCCCTGCAGTGCCTAGAATCAGGCATTGAACACAGTAGGGACCTAACTAATGATGACAGCTAACAATTATCAAGTGCCAGACTTTATGCACATTAACTAATTTAAGCATCTTTGATGAGCACACCATTATCATCCCCATTTAACAGATAAGATAAGTGAGACAGAGAGGATAAATAAGGTGCCCAGGGTAAGGAAGGGATGGAGCCACGGTTTGAACCCAGGTGGACTGGCTTCAGAGTCTATCTCCTATTGTCCATCCCATGCCCTCCCTGCAGTGTGAAAGGCCACTTGAGGGTTGGGGTACATATTGGGGTGAGCTGGGGTATTGAAGTCACGTAGACTTGGCTTGATAACACACTTGTTGAATGACCTTGGGCAAGCTGCTCACTCATCATCTGGGCTGTTGTGGTGATTAAAAAAAAAAGTTTGTGAAAGACCCAGCACAATGCCTGGTACATAGTTGGCGTTCATACACAGGGTTCATGGTGTTACCACCAGGCATCAGGGACCTGGTTCCAGCCCAGCTCTATCATCACCTGTGTGGGGCTCAGGCAAGTCCCTCCTCTCCAGACCTCAGTGACCAGGAGGGGGCTGAGGTCCTTCCCAGCATGAATATTCTCTGCCTCTATGAATAAGGCTGGTAAGGGGGGTGATTTGAGTGTCAGAACAGACTAGCTGTGCTTTAAAATCCTGTGATTAATGTTTGAAAAGACATACAAAAATAATAATTATCCAAGTGTGGTGGGAAATCTTGGATTCTTTCATTAAGTTAACAAAATTGCCAAAGAAGTAGTGTTTAGAAACATAAAATGACTCAATTCATTCCTCGATGAAGGAAATCTTTAAGGAGAGCACATCCCTCCCAGAAAGATCCAAATGAGAACGCAGCAGATACAGGCTCGACTGCTCAAACTAGCCCAGTCCAGGCTTGAGCCTTATTCGTGATCTTGTTATCACCATTTCTCACTCAACCATAGGCCAGGGTGCTCACAGGAACTGCACCAAATGGCACGGATAGAAACCGACCTCGGGATTGCTCCTGAAACACGCGGCTCCCGCCCCAACCAGACAGAGTGGGGACCCGCGGGGGCTGGGTTTGCAGGAGCTCCAGGCCTTGCCTCACAGATGGGAAATGGTCAAAGAGTCAGACAGTACAAGAGGTTCCAACTGGAGACTGAGGCAAGCTTCAGAAAAAAATATCAGTGTATATTTTTTAACCAAATCGCATGCTAGACATTCAGAACCCCACTGTCCAAGGCTGCAAAATGGATTCAAATTAAACCCCAGACTGGAAGCCCCTCAAGGGCAGCCCCCACTTGTTTGTCTCTGTCTCCCTACATCTTCACACAACACCTGGCACACCCCAAGCACTCGACATGTCTTTATCAAATGTCTAAATGAACGAAAAAACAGGCAAATCCCAAGTCACCTTTTCTAACATGCCTGGCTTGGCTTCAAGAAACTGCTGTGATCTAGTAAATCAGATTTGTCTGATGGGAACAAACCAAAGTAGCTTTGAGCTCTCTCTAAGGCCCAGAGAATGGTCCTGTTCACAAACGGGCTGGGTTAAAACTATAGCACCAGCCCCTAGTTGCTGCTGCTTCCTCCATGCACATTGTCCAGAAATGATTTTAACATTATAGCTCCTCAGTATCTTGCCTATTCTGCTTCAAAACAATCCAAACTTTATGCAAAATGTACTGTGAAGTCTTTTCCTCATTTTGTAGCCAATTCCCCTTGCAGGAGAGAGCAATGTGGTTTTTTCACCCATTTGGAGACCCTGTCTGCAGAGCTCTCACTTCATTCATTCATTCCATTCACACTTGCTGAAACCACGCAGGCTCCTTCTCAGCATCCAGTTGGTGCCCTCATACCCATGCTGACTGGTAGGAGAGAGGAATACAATCTTACACCCTGGAAGAGGAAGTTGGGGGTGGAGATATCAGACATTTTAGAATAAAGGACCAGCGAGTGGGAGGGAACAGTCAGACTTACATCTTAGATGTTTGGAGTTTGGAAACATCCAGAGAAGAGAAAGGTAGATCATTTGAAAACGCTACAAGCAAGGCAGCACTCAAGGCAGGTGGCTGGGATGCTTTCAAAATCAAAACTCTGGGAGGATAATATGAGGCCAGTGAAAGGTCCGCCCACAAGGTCGGGTGGATAGTGCACACTGTGCGCTCTGTTAACCATTAACTGCTGCCCATCCTGCCTTGCCAGATTCTTCGAGCAAGAGCCCACCCAGTCTCCTTCCGTCCTTCAACCAATACATACTAATCTTGCCCGAATCCTGAGTGCCCGCATTGTGCTGGGGACGGCAAGGGACTGCACCTTTCTCGAGCACTGCCCGCATTCTCTGTATGTGCTCCAGCCTGCCCGCCTGGGGCTCCTCCAAGCACCAACCCCACACCGTGGCTCTATGTCCTCCCCATCCCCGGCCGCATCCACGCGAGGGGCCGTTATCCGTAACCCCCCCGGGCTGGTTGGGCCCTGCTCACCAGGGACAGACTTCTAAGAATAGAATCCGCAAGGACCCCGAGGGCCGCCGCCCACTGCCCGCTCTGAGAGAGTGCAAACCCCAAATCGCAGGGCAGCAGAGTGGACAACAGAGGGGGGCGCTTGCGGGGAGAGGGCGGCCCCCCCGTCAGGTTCCTGTGGGGCCGGGGTGCTCGGCAGCCTTACCCGGGCATCAGGCTGGGGGGCACGTAGGCGGCATTGAACTCGGTCAGTAGGGTGCCCGCGCTGCGGGAGGCCATGGTGGGTGAGGCGAGCTCGCGACCAGCCTGGGCACAGTGGCTCCGCGCCCCAGGGTAAACAGCCGGCGGGTCACCCGGCAACCGCACGCCTGGCAACGCAAGCTGCGCCCCCCCCCAGCCGTCCTCGCATTCCAAGGCACTCTGCCCTTCTGGCGGTCCCCTCCCAGGAGCAGCCCCGCAGGGCTCTCCCACAGATGCCGCCACACCTCCATGTGCTCTGCTGTGTAAGTCGCCGCGTAAGGGCTCAGCCCTCTGCTCTCCCACACGCAGGGAGGTGGAAACTGGGTGGACAGGCCCGTCCTGCAGTGAGGTGGCCCTGGCTTCAGAGGCCATGCAGAAAGCAGCTGCCCCATTGCCGCTCAGGCCTGGGAACTGAAGTAGCCCCAGAAGCCATCTGTCCCCAAGACTGCTACTGTTCCCCATTTCCATGGGAACTCGGGAAGGGGCTCTGCGGTGGGCCAGGCTCAGCATGGTTGCCTAGGATGCTCTGCAATTTAAGTGTGTGTTGGGACGAGGTGCATTTTTCCTGTTAACCTCTCCCTAGGAACCTTCTTGTCACCTCATTTTGCCCCTCAAACTACTCCACAAGAGTACTTTTATAAGGGACAAAAAGAAGTCTGAGTGTGTGATTTACATCTGTCCCCAATTCCACAGTTCATTTTGACCCTAAAATTTGCAGGGTTGTCCTTTGCCCTAGACAGCAAACCTCCCAGGGGCCCATGTGAGGTCTGCGGTGTAACATGCCTCTCCCCACGTGACTGTTTGGGCCTCCACATCCTGCTTTCCCCAGTGACCCTCACACCAGCCTTGGCGCATGGGCCAGGGCCTTATTTAGGTTTTTCACTGAGGGGTGAGGGTCGTGGGGACAGGTTCCAGGGAGCCACGCTCCTTGGGACTTGGGTCCAGATCCTGCCCCCTGCCTCCCTTTGCAGCAGTTGGGTATCGTTAAAGGGGCGCTGCAATTCCCTTCATCTCCCTGCCACTCCTTCCCCTAGCTTGTCAGAGGGAGACAAGTGCTGCCTTCAGACTTTGACTCTGCGAATGGCAGCTGACGAAGACCGCAGACACTAATGAGTTCACAGGATGCTGTTGCGACTAGAATTCTCCACAGACTTTCTGTGACAGGTGACAGTGAAACTGCAGGAGCCACAGGCTTCCACGGGGCTCAAGCAGCAGCAGAGACGGTGGCGGGGAAGGGAACTGCGGGCGAATGAGCCGTTGCAGCCTCGGCGGAAGGAAACCACCCGTCCGTCAGAATTCAGCCCTGTCTGTGTTTTCCTGAATTCTCCCTGGGGAACAGGTGCTACTCTAAGAAAAACATTAGCAAAAGTTGTTAAAAGAGCAACTCTCAGTTCAGGGGTGACGTACTCCAGGAAGGCTTTCCAGGGCCCACCAGCCGGGGGGTGTGTGTGTGTGGAGGGGTGAATGCCACTCCCTGCCCCCCTCAGCCCCCACAGCTGCTGTTCTCACGCCAAGCACGCTGCGCTGTCTGCCTTCTAGTCCACCTGCCCCTTCTGCTTGGGGTCTGAGGCTCTACATGCATATTCATCCCTGAATCCCAGCACCTGGCACTGGAAGGAATTCAGCAAACATTCATTGAATAAATCATATACCGAAAGTTACCCAAATGGGTACTAGTCAAGGAGAATGGAAGCTAAAAAGCAGGATCTGGCTTAGGTTTCCGAAGGGTCAGCTGACCCAATCCAGCCCTGCCGTGTGGAATTGCTACTGTTTCATAGATGTGGAAACGGAGGTTCAGCAAACTCCATGTCTTGGCTAGGGCAGATTCACGGTCTTTTTCCTAAAGATGCACAGACCTGTAAGAGGCCTCATGAAATCCACCCCCTTCAGGAGCAAAGCTCTAGAAGGCCTAAGGAGGAGATGGATTTTTTTTTCTATCAAGTGCCACCAAGCCTTACAAACACAGATCACCTGATAACCTCATGGATGGAAAATGTCAATGAATTTAGGTTCTTTTTAAAGAGACATTAAACTTACCTGGCTTTTAAAAAAATTAGACATTCCTTCGTATTCAATAAATACAATATTCTAAAATATTCTTTAATTTAATATGGTTAGATAAATATGAGAATGGGGAGCAGGTAACTGGAGTCGAAAGAGAAAGAAGGAAAAAGAATGTAAATAGAAAAATAGGGCAAAGTAGCGAGGAAACATCTAGAAGGAAGGAAGAAGTCTCTTGGGACACCCTGCATGTTATTCAGACTTAATCAGACTATAGAATTAAGGGAAAAACCTCTTGTTATCATGCTATGAAAAATTTATATTTCTCACTGAGCTTGCCCTTTTATCCTATCAACATGAATTGGGTGTCCTACTATGCACAGGATACCTTGGGATACAGAGAGGCTGTGTTCCAGGGTCTCCCCAGAGTCAAGGGGGAAGAGGCAATTGGAGCAGCGCCAAGACCCCATGAGAGGGGCAGGAGCAGCACAGAGGACCCCAACCCAGCCTGGTGCAGGTGCAGAGGCCACCCCAGGAATAGGCACCTGTTGAACTGAGTCAAGGGGAGAAGGCAGGGGTGGGGTGGGGGGTGTTCCATCAGGAGCAAATGGAGAGAGCAAGGATACAGACGACCCTGCACAGGCATCCCTTCTCTCACCCCTAGCAGCTCATGAGGGCAGGAGGCTGGATGATTCTGCTCTTCTCACTGGAAGCCCAACATCAGCCTGTCTCACCTCCCCCAGGCTAGTTAATGCCCTGGATCCTAAGCATGGCTCCTGGTAGCACATAAACTTCTGCGCCCTCTACAATCAGGCATCCCTGTCATGCGTGGCCTGGTCCTGGCCTTCCCCTCAAGGGGCAGCTCCACCCTCCCCACCCCCTAACATTCAGAAACAGTGATCCCAAGGCAGGGGCTCAGGACCCGGCCTCTCGGGGGCACAGTCTCTGGGGGGCATGTGAACAAGTGCGCTTCCTTCTTCTTGTAGGGCTGCCCTGTGGGAGGGGTGCCGCCAGTTCCTGGCAGCCGAGCTTGCTTAGCGGGGAGCAGCAGAGCCCTGCTGAGGGGTGGCCAGGAGCCTCTGCCCCAGGCACTGGGAGAAGACACCTGAAGCTGGACGGGGCTTTATCTGGGAGCCGGCAGCTGCTGAATAATGGATTCCGACTCTGCCTGCACTCCCAGGCTGCACACTGAGTGCACACCACACACGCACACGCACACACACACACACACACACACACACACACACACACACACAGATCCACACACGCTGGGCTGACAACTTGGAGGGGCGGGGGCTGGCAGGGCTGTGAGGCTGTGAGTCGCTGGAAGGAGCAGCTCGCTCAGTTGCCTTGGTCTCTGTGGGCAGCATCAGAGGGGCCTCAGGAGGAGGAGGAGGAGGCAGCGGCAGAGAGGAGGAGAGGAGGGAGGCGTGTGAGCTGTGCTCCCCAGTGAGCTCCTTCCCGCTGTTCCCCCCTGGCAGCACCAGGCCCTCCACATCGGCATGGCCCTGCTCGTCCACCTCAAGACCGTCTCGGAGCTGCGGGGCAGGGGCGACCGCATCGCCAAAGTGACTTTCCGAGGTAGGGAAGCCCTGTGCTAGTGGGACCCCAGCTCTGAGGGGTGCGCTAGCCACACTTGGGGACTGCTGGGGATAGGGCAGGCTGGGAGGGTGGACGGGGAAAGTTCCAGCAGGGCCTGGGGCAATGGGCTTTCCACAGGTAGCCATCTGCCCCTGGCCGGACTGGCCATGGTGATTTCTTGAAAATCAGGGTCCCCCGTGTTTCCGTGTCTGCTTCTCCCTGCACTTGCCAATGTGCCAGTGCCCTGGCAGGGTGCAGAGCCCTCTGTTCCAAAAGGCACAAGTGAGGACCCCACCCCTGGGCTCAAAGAGACCTAGGACTGAGGGGCTCAGCCCTGCGGAGCCTTCCTGGTCCCCTCCTCCTCTCTCCTCCTCTCCTGCAGGTTGTTTTCCTTGAGCACAGGGTGGAGGTGGATCTTGGAGCCTGGAAGACCCACCAGGGGGCTGGTAGAGGCCAGGGCAGCCAGCAGTGCTCCAGGCCCCAGCGTGATGGGGATACTGTTGGCTTCTTTCAGATCTGTTGGTGGGCAGGGACCCTATGAACTCCCTGGCCTTTCTCCTGTCGGGTCTTTTCCTATTCTTCTTCTCACCCACACATTCAGCAGCTATTTTTTATGGCCTACCATGTGCCCAGGATGGGGGCTGGAAACATAAAGTATGACCTGGTCTTGGCCTCAAGGAGCCCACATCTCGGGGTTGGGGGCAGGAGGACCAGCAGGCAGACAAGTAGGACAGGTGAGTGATGCAGAGGATGGGGACACATGCAGCATGCCAGCTTCAGAAGTGGCCCCCTAACCCAGGCTGGGGGCTGGTAAGCAGGGCAATCTTTCAGGAGGAGGCAACACCCAACTGAAACTCAAGGGACCAGCAGGAGGTAGCAAGATGAGGAGGTGAGGACTGAGCAGACCGAGGGAACAGTGTGCACAAGGCTGGGAGAGGGGCAGGAACTTGGGGCCAACAGAGGCTGCATGAGGCTGGAGCCAGAGCGGTTGCAGGAGTGAGGCTGGAGAGCCACAGAGGTGAGGCTGGACTTTGCCCAAGAGCAGCGGGAGCCCCTGAGGGTTTTTTTTTTT